>APFE030180126.1:0-45782 GCA_000404065.3 Pinus taeda
GTTGATGGGCTCTAATTTCATTTTTAATCCCAAAAACTTTAGTGATTTGTTCCAATGCTCCATGAGGAGTATCAAGTTCTGCAATATGGAATCTAAGATCAGGAGAAATAGACATCCCTATCAAACCACGTGCTGATCTTGTCTATTTTCCCATTTATCAACCTTGTCTTCATCTTTTGGTTTCTTCTCTTGGCCCGTGGCTATTCTGTAGAGACCTTTACTTCTAAGTAAATCTTCCATGTAGGCTACCCATTGGAAGTAGTTAGTACTGTCAAGAATGACTTGGCATGGACTTTCCATTTTAAAAAAAATGAAGCTGAAGATGCTGAAAGTAAGTGTTCCAATGGATAGATCTCGAAAAATTAGGCTGTTTTAAAAAAAACGGCTCTGAAAAAGGCTTCCGGATGAAGAAGTTATGGCTTTTGAAAAAAAATTGTTGAAGTCGCCGGCAAAGTGCGCGAATGTGCGGGAATGAAAAAAAAACGCCCCCACAAAATGGAGATTTGAACCCAAGACCTCTACTCTCTTAAAATAGCTTTGAACCAATTGATCTATACAAAAAATTAGAGAGAGAGAGAGAGAGAGAGAGAGGCTTTGGGTTGCGTGCTTGCTTTGAGAAACCTCTTTTTCCCTACAAAACACAAAACACAAAACCCAACATGGACATGCAAAGAAAAACGAACCTTATGGCTCGAAGTTAGCTTTATCCAAAAAACTAAATATTTAAAAAAAATTAGCTTTAGCCGAAAAAATTTGTTGAAGTTGCCAGCAAAGTGCGCGAATGTGCGGGAATGAAAAAAAAACGCCCCCACAAAATGGAGATTTGAACCCAAGACCTCTACTCTCTTAAAATTTGAGAGAGAGAGAGAGAGAGAGAGAATATTTAAAAAAAATTAGCTTTAGCCGAAAAACTAAATATTTTCTCAATGTTTCTGATTTTCCGAGATCACACTAAGGTGCAGGGAAAAGAGCATACGCATGAGAAAAAAAATCCTTCCTTTCTGTTTCTGATTTGCCCAGATCGCACAGAGTCGCAGGGCAAAGAGCATACGCAGAAATGAAAGGTATAGATCCGGTTTAAAAAAAACTAAATAAACCGAAACCGAAATAAGCAGAGAGAAAATAACAGTAAACTGCAAATAAAGACTGTATACCTCCAGATCTTAAAAATGACGCAGATAGGGCTACCGGAAACCTTTTCGCGTGAAACGAAAGGGGTTCCTCACTGGAACAGATGCTCGGAACAAAACAGAGCAGTCCTCTCGACCCGAAAGAAGTCAGAAACAGTAGATCTAGGAAACGACAGCCGCATGCAGTTCTACCGGCTTCAGATTTGGATCACTAACGGACGCGGCCCTCAAATAGCTCTGATACCATGTAGGAATTTTACAGGGTAAGTTCCTCAGACAGAACACCAAAAGGACACCGCTCACAAACAGATCACAGATCAATACACCAGTATTTTGACGTGGTTAAAACCCTCAGAGAGGGAAACAGTCCACGGCCTGCGCCAACGTGGCTACTACAGGCAATTTATTAATAAAAGAATGAAAATTTACATAAGCTTCTCTCATGCACGGTTAACCTACAAATGACCCTCCATGCGCTTTAAATAGAATTCATGGACCAATCGGGTGTCAAGCCACGGATCAAGTGTCGGTAATACCGAGGAGAGAATGAACCGTCGGATCACTACATATCGTGACCGTCGGATTGTAAGTTACAAAATGTACAACGGTAAAGAAACACACTTTACCTAACTCTATACCTAACTCTATACTAGACCAAGTTGAACTTAACTATTCCTACGTGTCGGAATATCCTAACAGATTTTGTGTAGTGGCATATAATAAATTCGTCGATAAAGCGTCGATATAAATTCGTCGATGTGTTTTGTGATCTTTACAGAGTTTCATGGTTTGTTAACTCCTCTTTTATGGCTCCTTTTATGATAGCTCTACTCCTACGATGTAATGTTCCTCTTTGTTCTTCCGATAACACTTACCCTTGGGCATATGCGATAACCTGCTTCTCTTGCTCCGATAACCTTCTTCTTTGATGCCTTCCGATAAACTCTTCCTATTACTCTTTCTCTTTCTCTTCTGATGGTTTCTGATATCTTTCCTCCTAGGTTCCACTATTTCTATTACGTATATATTCAATCCTTGGATCCTCCATGAGCAGTATTATGATCAATGGGCATCAATAGGAAACATCGTGTATCAAAGAATTTGCCATCACAAACACTGCTATATTGACATCAATAACAATCTAGATTAACAATCTCCCCCTTTGTCATTGATGGCAATATTCTTCTTCTCTCCCCTTTTGACATCAATGGTAAAGGAGTGCACAAGGAATCCCCCTGTTGAACTTCTCCTCTTATCAAACCGCTCCCCCTATCATGGTGCTCATCTTATTGCTCAAGATAGAAGGATTTATGTTTGTATTTTGTTGTCTTCCATAGTCAGATTTAAGAGGTCTTAATAGTCTGAAACGAGAGAAAAAAGCCACTGAGATTGTCGTTCTCGCTATATTTCTTCAAATTTGATTCCCTCTGTATTTCTGTGCTTCTCCTTCAGTCACTTCCATTCAATATTTTAACATTATTGCAGATGAAATGGTGAGAGATTGTGCCTCACTGTTGCTATTTTCCAAAGTGACCAACATTAAATTGAGCTTATATTTGTTTGTGCAACATCTTCTTTCTATAGTACTTTTGATGAGCCATTTTTCTTTGTGTTCTAGTAAATGTTTCTGCAAGTTATTTCTACTAGCAGATTTGACATCCATTCTGTGACTATCTTTTGAATTCTTTTTACTGATTGACAACTTTTTGCAATGCTTCAATTTTGTGAAATGCTGCCAACTGCTCTTGCTTCAAGCTTCATTCCCAGATGTATCTATTTGTTTGAAGGTTGCCTCTATTTGTGTCCATAATTTACCTATTCTCATATCAAATCCCTGAGTCGAAATATTCAAATTCTGTAATACCAAAAACATAGTTATTTACTTATTAGCATTAGATGGCCTTTTGTTGCTCCAATTTTTGTTTAGAGATCAAGTGGAAAATATCTTTAACAACAGTCCGTTGGATAGATAAGAGACCATGTTATTTCAAAGGAGTGTTCCTGAGAAATGATCTATAAAAGAATGATTGTTAATACATCTCATCAAGGATTTCATAAGGACCCTTTCACGGATACCTTTTGCAATAATGATCAGGAACCACAAGCTCCCCCTAACTGTATGCATGGTCTCTTTTTAGCAGAATCCCATCATCAAACACTCGGAATATCAAGAATATCTTCATCAAGTCAACAACATGTGTTGTTGGCTGAAGAGTTTAGGAAATTTTTGGATTGTATTTGCTTTCTTCTCCATACTTGTGTAATTCTCTTCTTTGGCATGCTTCTAGCTTGTGTAGGATCCCAAGTTAATTTGCAATCATGTGCCATATGACCAATGTTATGACACTTGAAGCATTCTATGTTGTTCATGAATAAGAATTCATGATTTCTTCCTACAAAATTTCTTCTCGGAGATTGTCGTGAACCATAGTGTCTATCTTTGTGGTATGCCCTACAATATTTTGTCATGTGTCCACAATTTGTACAAGAATAACAATAACCAAGAAATATACTTTGGTACTTGGAAGAAGAAGGTTTCCTTGATGTACTTATGAAGTCTTTATGCCTTGAGATCCTTTGAATATAACCATTTCTTCTTGCATCCTTGACATCATCTGCATTTCTTCTTGGAATAGGATTTCCTTCATTGTGGCCTTGACTCTTATCTTTGCCTTTGCTGGAACTGGGAGAATCAATATTTATTTTTGGCTTTCTCACATCCTTGTTGTTTGAAGCATTATCATTCTTGCTTGAGGTTTCTCCTTCATAGCCAAGACCTAATTTATCAAATGGGGATCTTTGATGGCTGAGCATGTCATCCAAGGCTTGGGAGCTCTTCAAAAATTTGTCCATCCCTTCAACTTTTTTTCAAAGGGAGACAATCTCTTCTTCCAATCTTTCACAATCATTATTCTTCTTAGCAAGTTGTTTCTCAAACTCTTCCTTGATACGTATTTCTTCATTTGCTTCTATTTTAAGTGAGATGATATCTGATTTCATTCTAAAGATTTCTTCATTTTCCTTAGCTAGAATTCTCCCCATTTCTTCCATGATCCTTGTAGCTTTACATGTTTAGGCTTTGAGAAGGTTGAAGTCAGATTTTAACTTGAATATTTCTTCATCCTTTGCTTTTAGTTGGCATATCATGGTGTTTTTCGCCTTTTCTACTTCATCAACGTGTCCTTCTATGATTACCAATGCTTCCATTGTCTTCTAATTTCCTTGTCCTTGTTTCCTTACTTCTTCTAGTTGTGATCTAAGGTAGGATACCTCTTCCTTGTATTGACCAATCTCTGCTTCAAGTTTTTTCAAGGTGGCTTGACAAGTTATCTTCTCGTTTCTTTGCTTTATCCAATTGATTTGTCATGGATATGACTTCTTCGTGATGCTTTCTTTTGCTTTGATGAAATTCCTTCTTAAGCTTAGCAAGCTCTTCATCCCTTTCTTGTACTCGAAGATTAACAAGGTCAACTTTCTTCCTTGTTTGGTCTTGGTCACCAGCTAGTGCTTTTGTATAAGTTCCTCGTTTTCCTTTTTCAAACTGATAATCTCTTCCATGGCAACCATAAGTTTAGTGAGGAGATCTTCTTCAAAATATTTTACATTCTCTTCATCTTCTAGGTCTTCTTTAGCCTTGACGTCATCATTATCATTTTTAGCTTCTATGATGGGTTCTGGATTTCCTCGTTAGTTTCCATAATCTTCTTGACTCATGGTCATCGTTAATGCTCCTTTTGAGTGAAGGTCATGAATTTTGTCCCATACACCCTTTGTTGATGAACATTTTCCTAAATTGTTCTTTATAGAATCTGGTAGCCCATTCATGATTTCCTTCATTACTTTTGCATTGTACTCCTTGGATTCTCCATCCATCATGCTATCAACAATCGTTGATTTCTAGATTTCAGTGCCTTGAGTCTTTAAGAAATTCCTCATTCTTGCTTCCCATATATCAAAGTTCCATTGAACCATGGAGCCTTTACAAATTGATTGATTTCAACTTCGATGGTTGAGGGAGACACACCTTTAGGAGGATTGGAGACTTTCTTCCGTGGATTTGCCATTTGTGTTCTAATTGATCAACCTTCAAGCTGTTAGGCTTTGTGTGAAGGTATTGGATCTAATCCCAATTGTTGGAAATACTAGGAGGGGGGTGAATCAATATTTCTTTTCAATTGTTACTTTACCAGTTAAATCAATTATATTTAGAACACAAAATGAACAATAGAAATAAATAATTTTATTAATATAATATTTATAATAAATTAGGTACAAATATATATAGGGCTCCAACCCGTTTTCAAGCACCAACTTGGTCTTTTGTGAGGCTCCAACCTCTAGGGCACCAACCTTGTCTTGTCAAGGCACCAACTTCATGGACACCAATCCTTCCAATTATGAGGCACCAACCCCAAGAGCTCTGACCCTATCTTTCAAGGCACCTACCTTGTTTGTTTGAGGCTCCAACCTTCAGGGCACCAACCCTCTAGGATCCAACCCACTACTATATTTTGTCTAGATATGTTTGATAGTAATTCTCTGCTCCCAAAATCTTCTTCACTGAATTCTGTCAATCTACAATTTCACTGTAGTCTCCATGCTATAAAATCAATGACAACCTTGCCTCATAGAAGGTGTCACCATTGCTCTTCATTACACCCAAGCAAAATCTTCAAGTCACATCATGATGACTAACACATCATGGTCTTCAATAGTCTCTTCACGACTTCAATGTACCTTCAATGAATTGTACTAAGCTTTGCACACACACAACTTTCTATTTCAATCCTTTGTTCTAACTGTCACGGTAACTGTTTCAGGAGTATGCTTCAAGAGAGTGGTTGTCGCGGCTTCAGGTTGTTCATACAATTATAAAACAACCCTGTCTTATGCAGTCCCTTTAATATATTGTGGGTTGTGCTTCTACGGATTCATTAGAGGTCCAAACTTTCAATGATTAACCTAGTAAAAAACATGCTTTTACCTTCAACTTTCATTGGACCTTTGGCTTCTTATTCGTTCACTCGACCTTCAGATTTTCGACCTTCGACTTCCTCTATTTCTTCAGGTTCACGAGTTGTGAACTTTCCTTATACTTTGTTTTTTTATGCCCGAGATCGATGCCTAGAAGTGAAGCATTGTAACATATATTTATATGGGTTTCACCAATGACTGGAAATACACATTTATTTGAGGGAGGTCGACTTGTATATTTAAATATATCGAAGAGTCTTTCATCCATAGACTTAATTATTCACGGAAACCATATAAGAGAGGCTATACCCACAGGGAGGTCCCACATGCCACGTCACTACCTCAATCACAATCACAACTTTCGGAGGTCTTTTACAAGTCATGCCAATAACATAGCCAATGGTCGATTGCCCCTAACGGATGTGATTTATATAACTGTTTTAATAACTTGGTTGGGTCCACCACTATATCGCAATCGTAACTTCATAAGACTCTCGCAATTGCAGCTTCAAGAAAATCCACATTAATAGAGGTCTGACGGTCCCCACAAGCCACATCATGGCCTTAATCTTGCAATCACAACTTCATGAGAATCCCACAATCGCAACATTCAATATCACCAATATTCACATATGACCCCGTAGCAGATGCAATCTTTAATAAACCGTTTTTAATAAGTTTGTTGGGTCCACAACTCTATTGCAATCAGTGATTTGACATCCCTTTGAAACTTTTGATTACTGCGGATGCAATATTTTATTAAGTCATGCTATAATGGTGCAGTGGGTTCGCAATGCTATCGCAATCAGCGGTTCAGGGGGCTTATCACAATCAGCGGTTCGGGGTGACAACCCTTTATGATTTGTGATGTGAAAGTTCTAATACAGCAGATGCGATATTACAATAGGACAAGTTATAATGGAGTAATCGGGTTCGCAAATCAATTCGCAATCAGAGATTTTGTGTGGTGGCATACAATAAAGTCATCAATAAAGCATCGATAACTAATGTGTTTTGTGATCTTTAAAGAGTTTCACAGTTTTTTAACTTCTCCGTTATGGCTCCTCTTCCGATAACTCTACTCCTTTGATGTAATGTTCTTCTTTGTTCTTCCGATAACACTTACCCTTGGGCATATGCAATAACCTGCTTCTCTTTCTCTGATAACCTACTTCTTTGATGGCTTCTGATAAACCCTTCCTCTTACTCTTTCTCTTTCTCTTTTGATGGTTTCTGATATCTTTCCTCCTAGGTTCTATTGTTTCTATTACTTCTGTATTCAATACTTGGATCCTCCATGAGAAGTATTATGATCAATGGGCATCAATAGGAAACATCATGTATCAAAGAATTTTCCATCACAAACACTACTCTATTGACATCAATGACAATCTAGATTAGATTCTTAGTGTTCTTAGATTCTTCGAATCTTAGTGTTCTTCTTTGATGTTAGATTCTTAGTGTTCTTCTTCATCAAACAATAGCCAATGCAAGAACATAATTAGAAAAGAGACACATCATGTAGGCTATGATCAAGGGCAAAAACCTCTCACTCTTTGAGAGGAAATCCCACAAACATTCTTCTTAGAGATTCCAATTGACGAATACCAAGACCAAGACCCTAAACCTATTAGCCACTTCATGATCAAGACACAAGTCATCTTCTGCTTCTGACTTCTAGATTCTTCTTCCACTGCTGAGGCTACATCACTAGAGACCTTCACCGAGATAGCAATGAGAGAGCTCTGAAATCCATCGTTGTAATCTCATTAAAGACTTCATCATTGTACTATAATCATGTCCGAATTGCAACATCATTGAGATTGTGACTTGAGTGAGGTTAGCACTAGATCCTTCTTCCTGTGGTAGCATTGAGGTTTCTTTGTCTAAACAGAACTTGATCCAAAACATAGTCTTCTTATATTATGAACAGTGGACTCTCCTCAACACTGAAATAGTGTCACTGCATTTCCCTTGTCTTTTGTACTAGGCCACCTGAAGGTATCTAAACTATTCACTATCCTTGCATTCTGAAATCACAATGATAGGCCACTGAAATTCTAACTGTAGTTCCTCCTTAGACCAAAAATTATTATTCGTTGTTACTGTGATATCTAGATAAGAGGGATACAAATTCCCTTATAGAACTATAGTATGCATCCTTGTAGCCTTCATCGAAACAGAAATGACCCAAGTCTCTTTTCCTTCTTTTGAAATTCAGAGATATGCAAATATTTTTTTATGTGTTTATGTGAAGAGCCTAGCCTCTTATATATAGTGGTTCATCCATGTACTCAAGTTGACAAGACCATTTGAATGAGTGTGACACTTTGGGTGAGCCGACATAAGTTATTTTCTTCATATTGCGGGCCGACATCAAGTCAAGAGGACTGTGCTTGTCTTTTGAGGGATTTCTAAACACTAGATTGACTCATATACATTTTACATATGCTCAAGAAGAGCTCTTCATAAATGACATTAATTCGTTGACCTTAATGACAAATCCTAAGGCTCTCAATGGGATCCGTCTAAAATAAAATCACCTTCTCATGAAACCCATGAAGCAAGGCTTACAAAAATAATTTTATTTCCTTCATTACATTATTTACAAAAGTCACAGTTACATGTCATTATGAAGACCGAACCTAGTTACACTTTTCAACAGAGTGGATCTCCAAAAAAATAGCAAGAATTATTTAGAGGCATTTGGATGGATGCCCAAGGGTCTTCCACCTAATCGAGATCATGACCATGCTATTCATTTGAAACCTAGAAGTGTACCACCAAACATTAGGCCTTACAAGCATCCATATGCATAGAAGAGTGAGATTGAACACATGGTCTAAGAAATGTTAGAGTCTAGCATCATTCAACCTAGGTAGAGTGCATTGTATTCACTAGTGGTGATGGTTATGAAAAAAGGATGGTTCATGGCACTTATGCATCCATATTATAAATTTCTCAACAAGATGAAAATCAAAGATAAATTTCCCATTCATGTCATTGACGAAATATTGGATGAATTTCATGAAGTAATTTTCTTTACCAAGTTGGATCTTTGTTCCAAATATCATAGTATTAAAATGAGGCAAGAAGACAATTCCAAAACAACCATTAGAACACATGAAATTCATTATAGTTTTTCATTATGTCGTTTGGACTTACTAGTGCACCTTCAACATTTCAAACCTTGATGCACTCCATTTTCAAACCATTTATTAGAAAGTTTGTGTTAATATTTTTGGATGACATACTAATATACAACAAATATTTGGGAAGAGCATGTACAACATGTTCACAGGTTCTTAACACTACTAGAAGAGAAATAATTATATGCAAATATTTCCAAGTGTGTCTTTGGGGTTCAATAAGTGATATATTTTTGTCATATTGTATCTCATGAAGGTGAAAAAGTGGACCCTAGCAAAATAATATCTTTGAGGGAATGGAAAATCTCCAATGCATTAAAGAAACTTTGAGGATTCTTAGGATTGACAAGGTATTACCACAAGTTTGTAAAGAATTATGGTAAAATAACAACACCTCTAACAAATTTATTAGACTAAATAAGCAACCAAATCTTTTGAACCGTTTAGAGAGGCTATGTGTACAACTCATGTCTTAGCCACACTGGACTTCACGAAAACCTTCATTACGAAGTGTGATGTCTCAAGCCATGGCATTGGGGCAGTTTTAATGCAAGAAAAAAGACCCCTTTCCTTTGAAAGTAGTTAACGTAAAGGAATGATATTACTCAAACCCATCTATGAAAAGTAAGTGTCGAGCATACTACATGTAGTTAAAAAATGGCCCCCATACTTAATAGGAAGCACTTTAAAGTAAAAAATAGTTCATTACAGTTTGAAGTACTACTCAAAATAAATAATATAATTAGAAGGGAAACAAACATGGGATACAAAGATGTTAGGTTATGACACTGAAATTATAAGGGGAAAATATTGTGGCATACACACTCTCAAGGAAAGACGAAGACATATGGTTTACTATGCATTATTTCCATTCCATAATCTGATTGGGTGGAAGAAGCAAGGATAGAATGGAAGCAAGATGAGAAGGTATGAAAGATCATTCAACAACTACACAAAGACCCCAATGCAGTAGAAAAATTTATTTGGAAGAATGACTTGTCATGGTATGAATATTGCATATACATTTATAATAATTAACAACTAACCTAGAAGGTTCCTTTAGAATTACACACTTCTCTTATAGGAGGACATTCAGGGTTCTTGAGACATAACATAGATCCAAAAAGATTTTTTTGGTAAGGTCTTAAAACATATGTGAAAAATTTTGTGGCTGAATGTGTGGTATACCAATAGAATAAGGGAGAGACAATCAAGACCCCTGGGCTCCTACAACCATTACCCATACCAAGCTAGCGTTGGGAAGAAGTTTCAATGGATTTTATTATAGATTTACCCAAATATGAAGGAAATAATGTCATTACGTTAGTGGTAGATCGAATGACAAAGTAAGGCCATTTTTTCTCTTTTTCTTATACTATTAAATAAATTATAGTGGTAGAAATATCCATTCAAAATTTTTGGACTTAGTTATTTTCTTGTTTGGGTACTCAATTAGCTCATGGATCATTTTACCATCCTCAATTTGATGGAAAAACTAATATTTTGAATAGATGTTTAGAAGTAAATCAATGTTGCTATGCATCTAATAAACAAACACAATGGGTCAAGTGGTTTCCCTTGGCAGTGGTGGTACAACACATCCATCCATCACATGAACCATTTATGGCACTTTATATATATTATCCTACATCCATCACATCACCCGTAAAAGGGATTGTAAAGTCTCAAGCAATGGAGGAATACATAGGGCATGAAAAAGAGGTTGTAAAACTATTTAAGAACAACTTGGTTATAGCAAAAAACATGTTGAAACAACAAGCAAATCAACATCAAAGTGAAAGGGAATTTGAAGTGGTATATTGGGTATTTGTTAAACTACAACCATATAAATTGATGTCCTCAAGTAACAAAATAAAATAAATTAGCAGTGGTGTATTATGGCCTCTATAAGGTGTTGCAGATGATTAGAAGTATGGTTTACAAGTTGGAGTTTCCTCCATCTTCATGTATGCATCTAGTCTTCCATGTTCCTTGCTTAAAGAAGGTAACCAATGATAAAATCCGAGTGCAAATTATTTTACTAAAGATTAATGAATAAGGGAAAATCATACTAGAACTATAAACAAGAATTCAATAACTGAGAAATCGAGCAATTACTGAGTATTGGAATTGTACTATATTCTTTGTATGAATACCTGCATGTGTTGTACATTGCATCAGATGTAATTTAGGGGTTGCAGGGAGTGGAACCCCTTGCGCTAGGGTTTGGGGGTAGTACCCCTAAGAAAAGAACAATTGGGTGGTGTTTTTGCATCTATTTTTTGCAGTTTTCGGTACACAATTTTGTCTTTTAGTGGTTTTATGATGTTTAACCCGTGGTTATGTATTTTCAATTTAAGGAAATATAATTGTATTCTGATCTAGGGTAAATGGATTGGTGGTTGATGGATGTTGAAATAAATAAATAAATAAATAAATAAATACATATGTATTGTATTGTAACACTGTAATATCATATATATATATATATATATATATAACTATATATATATATATATATATATATATATATATATTATATATAATATTATATATAATATAATGAAATATATGTTTGGTTTCCCGATTTGGGTTTCCAAGGTAAAATATATATGTTAATGTGTGTGCTTGTCATTGCATCTTTTCTATTTTATTAGAAATTTGTTTGTTGCAACTATACAAGGTTAAAACCCACACTGAGTGCCTCATCAAATGGAAGAACTTACTAGTGAAAGAGGTGACATGGGAAGATGAGTTGTTCATGTAGAAACACCGACAACTAGTAAAGTGTTGAGAGCTACACTTGTTTGAAATGGAGGGGCATGCTAAGCCATATATAAACCCCATGTAACCCTAAAACCCCTTATTAAACCCTAGATATTGAGTTACTACATTTATATTATTATATTGTTATGTTGATTAGAACCTTTCATTATAATTGTACCCCTTGTCTCCTATATTGATTTGTAAATTTCCCTGGATATTCCATTTAATAGTTTGTCACAATAATTATGATGAATTTATACTTAAAATACGAAATCCACACCATGATGGTTAATTTCTCCTTTGATTTTTGGATTTTTTAATTACCATGTTATGCTTATGCACACAATATATAAAATATACATATATAGAGAACATCGAAATAAAAACTCACAAACCACAAATTAACCCAAGTTATTGTTGAACAAAGTGTTATCATTGATGTCAAGGAGTATTAAGTTCAAGGGTAGCTTGATGGAGATTGAGATTTGGTTTTCATTGATGTCAAGTATCCAATGACGATGTGTTTTTGAGTCTTGTAGTATTTGCAGACTATTGATTTGAAGCCGTATCTTTGACGACATCTTGTCTACAATTGATTACCTCAATTGTCCCCACAAGGTGTGTAGTTGGATAGTCCTTTTAGAGACCTTTCCAATGGTATGTGGCACTTGGAAACAATCCTAAGTGATTAGTATTTATCTTAGTTCAAATTTTCACATGGTTCCAAGGGCTTGGTTCCACTTAGCTAACAAAAGGCACAGGACGGGAAATTTCTTGTCAATTGGAATTTGTTGCAACTAAAAGAGATGAATTCAAACTCATATGCATATCTGGGACATTCGAGATATCTGGGGGTACATGTGAAAAGAGGGCTAGATCTATATTCAATTAAACTATAAAGGTCAAGGTTCCGTGTAGAGGTGAAGAAATATACAAGTGTCTAGGGTTGCATAGGGAAACCACTTTGAGAAGTGACCTAGATCTAGATATGTTTTCAATGGTTTTGGTCACTGTTCCACTTTTCTCATTGTTCTGTGGGTAAAATTTTGTATTTAGGCATCCGACTCCTTTGAAGATTATAAAAGAAAAATGTTGAAAAATATCGAACCCTTAGCCCTTCTTTTGTACTAGAGGAGGTGGAAAAAGAGAAAGATGGCAGAAGATGATTGGATGACACAGATGATGTGGTAACTAGTTAGCAGGATAGGTTAGTCGATGATGAGGTGGAATGACGTGGCACATACACATTGAATTCGGATTTGGCACTTCTAGGTGACCAAGGGGCCCTTTCTGGGGTGACACATGGAACCACTCATAAAGTGACATGTGGCAGTGTGATGATTTGGGATGACAACTAGTAGGACAACATGGCAAAGTTGACATGTCATTGTAGAAAAGGGGTAAAAGTAAAAAGTTTCACGAGGGTTTAGAATTGGAGAATTATGTGGTTGATAGTTTTTGCAGATGGAAACACGCCAGTTATCTGATGTACAAATTTACAATGCGTCGATGAGTGGAAGTAAAGACAAGTGATAGTGATGTGGACAAGAGATGATGTGGCACCACACAAGGGCTGCCATGTGGCAATGATGATGTCAATAGATGAAATGGAACTTCCTTGGGATTTGCATCAAGGGGCAGGTTGGTAAATAGTTGTCAGTATCAATGACTTTTGTAGTAGGGCACAAATATGCTTGAGGGTCTTCTGGATATCTGGCTAGTTTGCACAAACACAAGAGAAAAAAAACCTAGACACTCGATTATGAGGCTAAACGCCTTCAAATTTAAGACTCTAGTTCTTAGGTATGGTTACATGTGTTAAGAGCTTAAGGTTAAGGGAGTGGTAGATTAAAACTATGGTGTCGATAAGCCCCTTCCATGCTTAAGCCATTGGTCCTGGATTAGGGGTATACAAGAAGAGTGCTAATGGGTGAGGAGCTCTGATATCCTTTGATAGTTCATGACATGGTTTGAGGTTGTAGTCATATGATGTAGAGGGCCAAAGGTCGAGGCGCTCCACTATTGAAAATTTGGTGTTTTAGGTACCAAAATTTAGTTAAAATGACAGTTAAGAAAAAATGCCTTGGATGATTGGATTGACTCAGTTCGTTGATACCATCAATAAAGTAAAATTACCAGGAGTAAAACCACAATTCAATGCCCACGATATTCAACATATAGAGGCTATAAAAGGCACAATGTTTGATGAAAATGATTGATAATTAAAGGAAAATATTGGTTGTCCCATTGAATATTTGAGGCTGAGACTGAGTGCTAGAAAGAAATATGAAAATTAAAGGTAGACCTATAGGTGTTTAAATATGGAGAAGCAAATTGAAGCAGTATGAATTTGTCAGAGAATGTATGAAAGTGTAGAGAAGGTCGAGTTGTGAAGGGCCAATATTGTGAAAATCCGAGTAGATAAGAATTAGAGGAAAAATATGTGTTGTAGAACTAAATTTGCTTTGAGAAGTTAAAGGTCGAGAGATTGAGAAGATAAGTTAGTGGAATGATTGATTGTTGTTGCAAAACACAAGAAAATGATGAGGACAAAGAGAGAAACTGGAGAGCGTTGAAGAAGGTTGAATTGGGCAGAAGAGTCCAAAACAGATTTGTAAGTAGATTTAAGATTTGATATGCTGCTAATTGGTAATGGAAGTATATATGAGTATTGTGATTGTAACTAGATCTGAAGGAAGAGTTTCTGAAGCGGATATGAAAAATTGTGATCAGATATGAGTGTGAGGAGAGTTGCAAGGTGGAGACAAAGTATGAGGATGTTGATTGTATTAATAAGGGTGAGTGAGAGTTCAAGCAGAGAGAGTAGAAAATAAATATCCTAGGTTTAATATAACAGGGTACAAGTGGATCTGAGTCTGAAAATATTATGAAAAATGTTATTGATTATTTTATTTGTGAAGAAATATTGATAGGGACAAAAGATATACATGGAAACGAAAAGGAAATCACTAGGTGGTTTGAAATTTTGTATCCATGGAAAACATTAGGTGTTGAAATTTGGGCAGCTTTAGGATGAATTTCGCCAAAGTGAAACCCAACCACCCCAATCAAAGCCCATTTGCCCCAAAGAGAATTTAATTAGAAGAAAGAGAAAATTCAAAATTGATTTTATTGTTAATTAAAGTGATGAATCATTTTAGGCAAGTTTTTATTATGGCCCATGGAAAAAAAAAAATATTTATGAGTGAAATTTAAATTTAATTGTTTTCCCTCCAAGATTTCAAGGTCAACCTCAAGTCAGCCTACTATAAAGGACATGTCCCTTCATGTGCTCAAGCAACTATAAATTGAAGTCTATATTCCTCAATTTCATAATCATGAATTCAGTGAAGGTTTTGTGATTTGTATCCTCTATGGTTCATAGGGATCTAAGGTTCGGTCATATTTGCTTAAGGTCTCGCAAGCTCTTTCCATCTCTATGGTAGGATCACTATGTGTCTTGTGGCATCATCTCTTACTATGTTTTGCAACATGAAGCTCATTGCTCTATGACATGAATATCTCTATGTTATGGCCTGAATTTACAGTGATATGTATTTCCTTATGGCTCATTACATATATTGGAGAATCACTTTTCTTGTGGTACACCAAAATTCTATAAGCTCGCACAACTTCATGGCTTTCCCTTGTTGAGAAACCTAGGGCATTAGCCGCTAGGTGATTTCTCTTCAATTAATAACTATTTGTGAATGCCTTTTACTTCTTTAGATTAGAATCTTATTCTTCTTAGATTATTAGTGTTCTTCTTCATCAAATAGTAACCAATGCACAAACATAAATAGATAAGAGATACAAAATGTAGGCTACCAGCCAGGGCCAAAACCTCTCACTCTATGAGAGGAAAACCCACACAAATTCTTCTTTTAGATTTTCCAATTACCGAATACCAAGACCAATACCCTTTACCTATAAGCCACTCCAAGACTAAGACACAAGTTCTCTTGACAGTCAACCTTCTTCTTGACTCCTCTTCCTCTTTGACCTCCTTCACTTCGAGACCTTCTTCATGTAATAGTACCGAGACCTTGTTACACACTTGTGACCTTTGCAAGACACACCGAACTGTAGCCTTCTTGGATCACCAAACTGTAGTCTTCTCTAGTTATATCCTTGTTCAAACTGTTGTAGCACCGAGACCTATTCTCATGAATCCTAACTTACGTTTATCCCAAAAAGATATTCGTTGTCCCTTGAGATTCTTCTGCAACTTGACATCCGAATTAGAATTCTCTTCTTATCACTGTAGTCTCCTATATGAAACACAGAGATGTTCGAACTTATCTTTGCACTAGGCCACCCGAAAATTAGATATATTTGAACTTGATTGTTGCCTCTGTCCACCCAAGAATCATAGAGAGACTTTCGGTCTTCTTCGCTGCCACTGCTCACCTGAAATCTCAAAGGGATGTCTTCTATCTTTGTGGAACAGGTCAAGGTCCCTATATATAGTAGTCAACCCATGTATATTAGCCAACATGATCCAATGAAGTGTTGTGACTTCAAATTAGGTGAGTCGAAATGATTCTTGAGGCCAAATTGAAGAGGGAACTTGTGCTTGACTTTGGAGGGCTACTAGACAATCTAGTTGACTCATATACATTTGTAATATCCCCAAGAAGGGTCCTTTAGACATGACATTGACTCTTTTGACTTTAATGACAAATCCTAAGGCTCTCAATGGGAGCCATCTAAATAAAATCTCTTCTTCATGAAACCCATGAAGACCTCAAGGAAACATGCCTCTTCCTCCCCTGTAGAACCACGAATTGTCCTTTATAATCCACAAATGAAGAACTTTACTCTGACAATCTAACACAACCCAATGGGCTTCCAGCCAGTCCATTCCTATGATCTAGTGTGACTCATGCCTTCCAGAATCCTTTCATTGGAGGATATTCCTTTCCTTTGATCATGCTTCTCAAGATAAAGTAGTGATCCATGTTACCTGCAACCATATAAAATGACTTTATAATATTGAATACAAGCATACATACCTCATTTACCTTTAGGTCATCTAGGCTTCTTTCAACAATTTCCTTGATTGAAAATATATTCAACCCCTTGATATCCTCTATCTCTTATGACATCATACCATCATCCCATGAATTCTACAAGTTGGATTTTATGATGAAACACTTGCTTCCTTTCTAGATTGGTGAACCCTCTGATGAGGATTCTATCAGAGAATATTGAGGGTCCTTCATATCCCTATCCAGCAGATGTTTCCTTATGGTGTTGTCACAATCTCTTGCTTCTAATGTTTTTCTTCTTACAACTTCCTCCACTTCTTCGGTGAAATGGACTTCTTCTATCTTCCTTGTTATTGCCCTCTTTGAGCTTAGGAAAATCTTTCTTGTAATGCTCATAGCATCAAGTCTTCGCTATGATATTCTCTCCTTTCGACAAATGTCTGAGTGCTTTTTCCCCTTAACAAATCTTCTTCTATCTTTCATAGAAACCACAATTTGTTGAATGGGATAGCCTTATTTTCCTCATATACATTTGTTACCTTGTTCATCAATTAAGGATTTAGAACAATGAGGATTATTTCTCCCAGATCTTGCAATTGAGATTTTATGAAGATAACCCTTTATACTTTGATACCTTCAATTTGTGTAGATCATATCTAAGTGATGTGACCTTGTTTATAGTACCTTCAAAGAATAATTTTACTAGCTTATCATATATCTCTTTGATGTCTCTAATCCTGCTATATAGGGAATGAGGGGACCTTTGATTGATTTTATAAGAATCCCTTGAGCCCCTTGAGCCCTTTCGATGTATTCAGATCATGCTTGACCTTCAGATGGTGTGGAGACCTTTTCATAGATATGATCAATGACTTCACTTTCTTTGAGGACTATGTCTATCCTGCTTTTCCATGCAAGGAAATTCGATGACCTGACTACCTTATATATCTCCTTGCAAAACGAAGTCATTTTACTATATTAGATTATAGAATAAAACATACTTACTTGACAAGTGAAGATGAAATGTTCAACTTGATCACTTTGATGCTGGTTGAAGAAGATGTATTAGTGCCCCTTTTGGATGATCTTCTTCTAAATGTAAATCCCTTCTTCAATGAAAGGAGATTTCTCCTTTTATGATGACAATGCCTTTAGATCTAGCTCCCTTTGTTGATGATCATTGATGAGGATGTTTTGATTCTTCCTCGGATGATATTCTTCAAGGATAAAGAGGGGATCCTTGCTTCAATGAGAAGGACCTTGCCTTATAGCTTTTGAAGATGATGACAATGCCTTCTAGCCTTCAAGATACTTCAACTTCTTTAGTGGCGAATGAGTGCAGATTAGAAATGCTTCTAGGGTTTTGAATTTCTCTAAGAAGATGTGATATTAGTCCTTGAAGTCCTTCTCTTGGATGTCTATACTTTGGGGTACCTTTCATTGTAAATTTATTCGTCTTGATAAGGGCCTTTTAATGATGACTTAGAGGATCCAAAACTTTTGTTGGTGTAGACTACTTCTTTGATCTAGGGTTTGATTCTTCAATGTAGATCTTGAAATTTCACTTTGATATCCTTTGTCTTGCTTTGATGTCTTTCTTGAGACTCGATCCTTGAGTGTCTCTTTGATTACATGCCCTTTTCTTGACTTTGACACCTTATCTCTCATACCATGTTGAGAAATCTAGGGCATTAGCATTAGGTGATTTCTCTCCGGTTAGTAACTTCTTGTGACTTATTTTTACTTCTTTAGATTAGAATCTTCTTCTTCTTAGATTATTAGTGTTCTTCTCCATCAAATAGTAACCAATGCATGAACATAAATAGACAAGAGACACAGAATGTAGGCTATCATCTATGGCCCAAACCTCTCACCCTTTGAGAGGAAAACTCGCACAAATTCCTCTTATAGAGATCCCAATTAATGAATACCAAGACCCTTGACCTATTAGCCACTCCAAGATCAAGACACAAGTTCTCTTGACAGTCAACCTTCTTCTCGACTCCTCCTCCACTTCTACCTCCTTCGCTTCGAGACATTCTTCATGTAATCGTACCGAGGCCTTGTTACACACTTGTGACCTTTGCAAGATACACCGAATTATAGGCTTCTTAGATCATTGAACTGTAGTATTCTCTATTTATATCCTTATTCGAACTGTTGTAGCATCGAGACCTATTCTCATGAATCCTAACTTTTGTTTAACCCAAAAGGATCATTGTTGTCCCTTGAGATTCTTCTGCAACTTGACATCCGAATTGACTTCTCTTCTTATCACTGTAGTCTCCTATATGAATCACAATAAAGTCCGAACTTATCTCTGCACTAGGCCACCTAAAAATTAGAGCTATCGAACTTGATTGTTGCCTCTATCCACCCCAGAATTACATAAAGAATTATGAACTTCTTCGCTGCCACTATTCACCCGAAATATCAGAGGGATGTCGAAAACTCACTGTCTTTGTGGAACAGGCCGAGGTCCCTATATATAGTAGTTATCCCATGTATATTAGCTGACATGATCGAGTGAAGTGTTGTGACTTCGAATTAGGTGATCCAACATGATTTCTTGAGGCCGAATTGAAGAGAGAACGTGTTCTTGTCTTTGGAGGACTACTCGACAATCTAATTGACTCATATACATTCCTAATATCCCCGAGAAGGGTCCTTCATACATGACATTAACTCTTTTGACTTTAATGACAAATCCTAAGGCTCTCAATGGGAGCCATCTAAATAAAATATTTTTCTCATGAAACCCATCAAGAAAGCATTAAAAAAATACTTTTATTTTCTTCTTTTCATCATTTACAAAATCCAAAATTTCATGTCATTATGAAGACCGAACCTAGTTACACTTTTCAACAGCTCTCACACCTGTAGCTCGCATTACAACAACATATCTTCTAAGGCTCACATATTCACCTAGGAAGCTTGCACACACTTCATATGGAATGCTCTATATTTTTGTGGTTTGTTACTCATTACAATGGTTCGTTACATTGGTTCAATAATGGCTCTCATTATAGTGAATTAGATCTATTATTTATGTGGTTCAACAATGGCTCATTTCCTACACAGTGACTTGTTTCCTATGGCTCATTCTTTCATTAATGTGGTTAGTTTCTTATGGTTCAAGTGGCTCACTTATCAAATCTTTGTGGCTTGTAGTTACCTTTATGACGGTGACTCACATAATGGTAACTTGTTTTCTATCTTTGTGGTGCATATTAATTTACAATGGAATAGCTTCTATTCTCTATAGCATCTTTATTGTGACAATCTAATGGAGTCACCAAACTTTCGTGGTATTGAATTATGTTACAATTTTGCATTACATCTCTGAGGTTAATCACTGTAGCTCGAAATTCGATATAAGATAACAATCTTTATTACAGTGACTAGACTATGATCTACATACCCTGACCTGGGTAAAAGATAGTTGATACAATATGAGAATGATCTATTATTTATGCAATAGTATATTTCTATATGTGTAATACTAACCTTGGCATGAGAGTGATCAATGATGTGGCTGTGATAATACATGGCAATGTTGTTTTTTATGTTAGTATGGCAGTGGCATTGTCCTCATCTATGACTCTGCTTATGGTATATGATGGCAATGACATTATTTATGATACATGATGACAATGTCATGATAAATGATGCGTAACAGTAATATTGATAATGGAAACCATAAATTTGATAAACTTGGCAGTAACCATTGTAATACTCTGATCTATGAAGACGCGGAAATAATGGCATATTTTATATGACAGTGAGGATATTCCTTGATAATTGGAAAATGAAAAGTGATTAGCCATTAGATTCTCACAAGAAAAAAGAGAATGAGTTTACAACATCAATGGAAAAGTGAGTTGTGTTAATTTTCCACTTTTATATGCTTAGTACAATTACTTAGCCCAATTATTTATTCAATTAGGAATCACTTTTCAACAAAGTCAAGTCAAGGGTTCACCGTAGATCCTTGGCTGTAGTTTGAGTGCAGATTCTCTCTCCTTTGATCGAGTTATTTTTGGGGTTCTTTTGACTTGACTTTGACCATCAAGGAAGGCTGAATTCTTTGACTAGTGACTGAATTGCTTTGGAATTGATTTGACTGCTAAATGTTGACTCATTAGGGCATCTTTGGTTGTTGTTGACTTTGACCAAAAAATGCATACTTTGACTTTGGATTACATTTGACTTTTGGGTTCATCCTCATTAGATATTGGTTAGTTGAATTTATGGGTCAAAGTTGTTGTCCTTTGAATCGTTGTTAGATTGGAATACTGTATCTCTCTATTGAAAATTTGATGACAATCTAATAGAAGAAGAATTTGGAGAGGGTTTTCCCCCTTGTGGGGTTTTTCCTCGATCTTTGACCAAATATTGTGTCTCTTGTCATTGATCTTGATTGTCTTCTATTGCATCTTGGATTACTGTTTTGTCAGAGTAAGAAACCAGTAGTAGCATGTTAGGAGAAGTGTTGCAAAGTAGTATTGCCATCAATGGCCAACAATGTTTGGTAGTGTTATCATCACTACCAAAGTGGAAAATTTTAAGGAAAAATGTTGTCATTGATGTCAAGGAGTATCAAGTTTAGGGGGAGCTTGTTGTGGATTGAAAATTGGTTGTCATTGATGTCATGTAGTTAATGATGATGTGTGTTTTAGTCTTGTAATGTTTGTAGATTGTTAATTTGAAGGCCTATCTTTGAAGGCATTTTGTCTACAATTGATCAGTTCAAGTGTCCCCATAAAGTTTATAGTTGGCTATCCCTCTTAGAGACATTTCCAACGGTATGTGGATCTTGGAAAAAATCCCAAGGGATCAGGAGTTATCTTAGTTTGAATTTTGGCATGATTCCAAGGACCTAGTTCCACTTATTAGCTAACAGAAGGTGCGAGACGACAAACAAAAGGTGCGGGGTGGAAAATTCCCCATTGATTGACATATGTCACGGATAAAGGAGTTGGCTTCCAAACTCATCTGGATATCTAGGACACCCAAGACATTTGTGGGTACATGTGAAGAGAGGACCAGATCCATATTCAATTTAGTAATAAACGTCAAGGTTCCATCAACTTGTAGTTATGTGTGGAGGTGAAGAGATATTTGGGTATCCAAGGTTGCACAGGGCAACCACTTTGAGAAGTGACATGGATCTGTATATGTTTTAAATTGGGTTGGCCACTATTCTACTTTTCATTATTTCATGAGTAAAACGTTGTATCTTAGCATCTGACTCCTTTGAAGATTAAAAAAGAAAAATGTTGAAAAACATTGGACCCTGAGCCCTTCTTCTATACCAGATGAGATGACAAAAGAGACAAGTGGCATATGATGATTCGAGGACATGGATGATGTGGTAGGCAATTGGAAGGACAAGTTAGCTAATGAATACATGGCACGATGTGGCACATACATGTGGCATGTAGATTTGGCATTTTTGGGTGCCCAGGTGGCCCTTTCTTGAGTGACACAAGGTAGTGTGCTGAAGTGGGATGACAACTGATATGACAACATGGAAAAGCTGACAGATCATCATAGTGCAGAGGTAAAAGTAAAAATATTTGTGGAGGTTCAAAATTGGAGAATTCCACGGTTGATAGTTTCCATAGATGGAAACATGTCCATTATCTGACATACAAATTCACGATGCATCAAGGAGTGAAATTAAAGACAAGTGGCAGTGATGTGGACAAGATATGATGTGGCACCACACAGATTTTGCCATGTGGCAATGATGATTTCAATAGATGGCATGGATGTTGGGTGCTAAAAGGTGTTTTTTAAAACTCCTAATTGCCTCACATTAATTATCAACCTGGGTAAGTCTTTTTTTTTCAAGAGTGTACACAATATGTGCAAGCTATAAATCTAGAGAGTAATGATTTAAGATAATCTATTAAATTCAATACAAGAGTAAATAGATGCAATCATAAATCTCAAGTTGTAACTTTTAAAGGAAATAATATATCTAAGCATCAGGACTTAATCTCAAGAAAAACCATAATCCAATCTTAAGCAAGCAATTAAAATGGGAATAACATCAACCGAGAGCACCGTAGCAGTAACTGAGCTCTTTCAGCTGGATCTACATTAATCAAGCAATTCGAATGGGAACAACATCAACCGAGAGCACTGTAGCAGTAACTGAGCTCTTTTAGCTAGATCTATACTAATCACACTCTGTCTTAATTAATGGGAAACAATTCCTTAACTGATAACTAATTCAATCCACGATATGCATAAATGAAATCAATTAACAGAGTTGCGAATTACTGAAATGAGTATATGAAATCAGAATTAAGGAAAGTAAACCAACTGCAAATATATAAAACAAAATAAAATCGCAGGAAATGGAAAATTATAAAACAAGGAATAATAGTAAGATCCACCACAGACCGAGCCCTAGCCACCAGCGGATACTGCTTAGCTACTTCAGAATATCTGAATGAACAACAACGCAAGTTATATATTATTCATCAAATCCAAATATCATTTACAGCATGATGTGTCCTTCGGAATAACATTCTGTATATTGAAATTACAATTGAGGTCCCAAGCGAAAAGTTAACTCTCTCCATTATATCTCCTCCTGTTATCCTATCCTATTATCCCCCATTATCCCTCTTCTCTCTTTGATCTCTATTTTCATTTAAATACACAAAGAGCAAAGATAAGTTACAACAGAGATGATTACAAAATGATTCCCATTACAAAATTGGATTGTTCCAAACAAAATGATCAGCAAGATCATATCTGAAATATCTCTCCGTCAACATTCAATAGAAACAAGTCGAATTTGGTATTGCAACTAAAATAATTTGGAAAACGGTCGCAATAGCAAATATGAGAAAATCATCTTCGGAGAACCTTCCATTTCTCTTAATACAGACTGAATTTGGGAAAACTGCTCATCATAAAACTAATTCGACTCGTTCTAGACAAAACCCATGTTTCGAATTTTTCAGATTCTTCTTCATTTTCCCGAAATGTTCAATGCAAAATTATCAATTCTTATTCCAGCGAATTTCTGAGTTGGAATATTTAATAATGAGTTAGAGATCCAATTTGCAATCTGGAAAAGATCTTGGAGGCTAAAATCGTGAGTGATGTTTCAAAAAATTCATTAAACCATCATTGGTAAAATCATGCATAATAATTATTAATTTATTAAAAATAAAGGAGAAGAAATAATATTTATCCATAAGCGCATAAATAATTATAAAATGGAATTATGTGATAAAGTATGATAAATGACATGATAAAGAATGGTAGAAATGGATGAAATAGGCGTTCAAGAGTGATAATAATAATGACAAACTAGCGGCCCAACATACCCCCAAACTGAATATATTGCATGTCCTCATGCAACCCAAAGCCTCTGTATTAACCAAGCAATAATACAAAAATTGTTCATCCCAACTCATGAAATGGATGGAACAAATGACTTCTTCCTCAAATAATGAATATTCAATTTTAGCAATGTTGATGAAGACGTAACATTTTTTACATTGACGTTCAACTATATGTATATGAAGTTACAACAAAATATGATATAAGTAACAACAAACTTCATTAACCATTTCCTAAAAACCTACAAACCAGGCTTTGCTGAAATTTTGGAAGTAGATTTTTACTATATTAATGCTTATCTAATCCAAAAACCAGATCATTTTTATGCAGGGATCATGAGATATAAGCAAAATGGTTGTAGGTGATAGTGCATGATATCTGAAATTTGACAAACTAATTTAACTTGAAATTTTCTAGGTTTGTGTATTTTAATGATACCTCTTTGTTATGCAAAAATCACAAGAATTTAGTTCATAGTTTTAAAGATATATGCCAATCAATTTTTGCACTGTATAAAAATGAAATTGTATGCCTTAAATGAGAAAGAAAGTAGAAAACACTCATCATGTGTAACAATTCCTCCCCCAAACTAGTGAGTTAGCATGCCCTCATGCAATGCTAGAAAACAAATTGAGGTGGTTGCTACAATCTGTTGAAACCAAAATGTTGGGTGCTAAATGGTGTCTTTTAAAACTCCTAATTGTCTCACATTAATTATCAACCTAGGTAGGTCTTTTTGTTTCAAGAGTGTACACAATATGTGCAAGCTATAAATCTAGAGAGTAATGATTTAAGATAACCTATTAAATTCAACACAAGAGTAAACAAATGTAATCATAAATCTCAAGCTGTAACTTTTAAAGGAAATAATACATCTAAGCATCAAGACTTAATCTCAAGCAAAACCATAATCCAACCTTAAGCAAGCAATTCAAATGGGAATAACATCAATTGAGAGCACTGTAGCAGTAACTGAGCTCTTTTAGTTGGATCTACATTAATCAAACAATTTGAATGGGAATAACATCAACCGAGAGCACTGTAGCAGTAACTGAGCTCTTTTAGCTGGATCTATACTAATCACACTCTGTCTTAATTAACGAGAAACAATTCCTTAACTGATAACTAATTCAATCCACGGTATGCATAAATGAAATCAATTAATAGAGTTGTGAATTACTAAAATGAGTATACGAAATCAGAATTAAGGAAAGTAAACCAATTGCAAAGATATAAAACAGAATAAACTCGCAAGAAATGGAAAATATAAAACAAAGAATAGCAGTAAGATCTGCCAGAGACTGGGCCCTAGCCACCAGTGGATACTGCTTAGCTACTTCAGAATATCCGAATGAACAACAACGTAAGTTATATATTATTCATCAAATCAAAATGTCATTTACAGCACGATGTGTCCTTGAGAATAACATTTTGTATATTGAATTTACAATTGAGGTCCCAAGCGAAAAGTTAACTCTCTCCATGATATCTCCTGCTGCTATCATATCCTATTATCCCCCATTATCCCTCTTCTCTCTTTGATCTCTTTTTTCATTTAAATACACAGAGAGCAAAGAGAAGTTACAACAGAGATAATTACAAAATGATTCCCATTACAAAATTGGATTTTTCCAAACAAATTGATCAGCAAGATCATCTCTGAAGTATCTCTCCATCAACATTCAACAGGAATAGGTTGAATTTGGTATTGCAACTAAAATAATTTGGAAAACGGTCGCAATAGCAAATCTGAGAAAATCGTCTTCGGAGAACCTTCTGTTTCTCTTAATACAGATCGAATTTGTTAAAACTACTCATTATAAAACTAATTCGGTCCGTTCTGGAAAAAACCCATGTTTTGGATTTTCCAAATTCTTCTTCATTTGCCCGAAACGTTCAATGCAAAATTGTCACTTCTTATTCCAGTGAATTTCTGAGTTGGAATATTTAATAATGAGTTGGAGATCAAATTTGCAATCTGGAAAAGATCTTGGAGGCTAAAATGGCGAGTGATGTTTCAACAAATTCATTAAACCATCATTGGTAAAATCATGCATAATAATCATTAATTTATTAAAAATAAAGGAGAAGAAATAATATTTATCCATAAGAGCATAAATAATTATAAAATGGAATCATATGATAAAGTATGATAAATGACGTGATAAAGAATGGTAGAAATGGATGAAATAGGCGTTAAAGAGTGATACTAATAATGACAAACTAGCGGCCCAACAATGGCACATCCTTAGAATTCATGCCAAGGGCCCAATTGGTAAATCGTTTTCAATGTTAATGACTTTTGCAGTAGGGCCAAAACAGTGTTGAAGACCATCAAGATATCACAAAATACCCGGATACTGGATTATGAGGCTATATTCCTTCAGATTTAAGACTTTTGTTCTTAGCTATGGTCACATGAGTTAAGAGTTAATGGTTAAGGGAAGGTATATTAAAAATACGGTGCCGATAAGTTCCTTTTGCACTTAAGCCATTGGTCAGGTATATGGTTATATGGGAAAAGTGCTAATGGGTGAGGAGCTTAGCTATCCTTCGATAGTTAATGGCATGGTTTCGGGTTGCAGTCATATGGTGTGGGGAGCTAAAGGTTGAGGTGCTCTGCTATTGAAAAATTGGTTCTTTGGGGACCAAAATTTAGTTAAGAATGAAATGGTTGGGATGACTGAATTGACTCAACTTGTTGATACCATTAATAAAGTGAAATTACTAGGAGCAAAACCATAGTCCGATGCCCATGGTATTTGACATATAGAGGCTATAAAAAGAATAGTGTTTGATGGAAATGGATGAAAATTGATGGAAATTGTTGCCAGTCCCATTGAACATTTGAGGTTGATACTGAGTGCCAAAAGAAAAATGAAATTTAAATGCAAACTTGTAGGTATTTAAATATGGAGCAATAAACTGAAGTAGTGGGGATTTGTCAAAGAATGTATGAAAGTGTTGAGAAGGTTTAGTTGTGAAGGGTTGAGACTATGAAAGGTCAAGTATATAAGAACTAAAGGAAAAGTATGTGTAGCAGAACTAAATTTGTTGTGAGAAGTTAAAGAAGGTCTACAGTGTGAGAGGTTGAGTTAGTGGAATAATTGGCTTTTATTGCAAAAAACAAGAAAACAATGAGGACAAAGAGAGATTATGAAGAATGTTGAAGTAGGATGAATTGGGAAGAAAAGTCGAGAAAATATCTATATGTGTATATGAGAATTGATATGTTGTTGATTGGTTATGGAAGAAAATATGAGGGTTGTGATCAAATATGGAACTTAAGGAAGGGTTGTTGAAGTAGGTCTGAAAAGTTGTGATAAGATTTGAGTGTGAGGAGAGCTACAAGGAAGAGATAGAGTTTGAGTATGTTGATTGTATTGTGAAATATTATATTGAGTGTGAGGAGAGTTACAGAGGAGAGAAAATCTGAGGATGTTGATTGTATTGTGAGATATCAGTTCGAGTGAGAGATGAACCCAAGAGAGCAACAAATATAAATCGAAGGTTTAATATAAAGAGTAATAGTGGATCTAAGTTTGAAAATGTTATGAAAAAGGGATCTGCAAGGTCTTGTGGCTTGGTACCTGCACGTCAGGGAGTTGGTGCTTCCTTCAAGTTGGTGCCCAAGAAATAACTTAGCAGTTGGTGCCTTTTGCAAGTGGGTTCTTGCAAATTAGGGAGTGATTTCTTCCTTCTGGTTGGTACCAATAAACATGATGTAACATCGGGTTGGAGCTTGCATTTTCATAAAGAACTAAAATAATATTGGTGGTTTTGCCTCTATATGGGTTTCCATGTACATATGATGTCTCTGTGTGTTACACATTTGTATGTTGTTTATGGTGTTGGTGTTTGATTCATGTGTTGATTACATGATTGATTGATAGTAAGTTGGAATTATAAATTGACAATAATCGTTAAAAATTGGACATAATATTGATTCACGCCCCCCCCACCCCCCCCCAACCCAATATTATCCTAGTTTCCAATAGTTAAAACTTGGGAAACCCTATTGAGAGAAAACCTAGTTGGAAGGTGAGGTTTCTTTGCCCTCTTTCTTTGAATTGAAATGGATGCAAGTACAAATAAGTGAGGCTTGTGGCCCATGGGCTTCTATAATGCAAAAACCCTCTTTGTTTTCTCTCTCCCCATCCACTCCCAACTACTCTTCTCATCTATGGAAAAAAATGCAATCTAATCGAATGAAGCTCCTTTTTCTCCTAGTGGCCCAGTGATAACACATACCAATAGCCTACTAGTGGTTAACTTTGACTCCTTCAACTCTTAACCAGAATTAGAATATTTACTCTTCCAAAGACTTCATTATGATAATTTTGTGAGCCTATTTTCCATGAATAATGGGGGTTGATATGACATCCTCTCGAATCATGATGGTCAAACAGGAAGGTCACTTCTAGGTGGCATAAATGTTTCATATGGACTTTGTTCGAGGTAATTCTTGCACCATTGGAAACGTATATGTTTGTAGAATATTGCTATGGGGTGTGGAACTTAAACAACAACATTTTAACCTCAATAAATGTTGTTTGATGCCTCAATTTTCTTTTGAAATATTTCAAACACTAATTCATTGAATTGGGACTTGTTGGTAAAAATGGTCATGTTAGCTTATTCCTCTATTTTTTCCACTAAAAAAAGCATACCGATGGGTAAAAGTTAACATGATGATCCATTTTGGATCATACCTCCCCATTTTGGGAGGGTTTTGGTCTCTAAAAGCTTCTAATCCATGAGGTGAGGAAATTTTTCCTCCGCCTTCTCTCAGGTGTACCATTTAGCCTTTCCTAGAAGTTGTCCTTGCAACCCAACTGCCAAAGGCCTTTTTGCCCCTTAGGGACCTTTTCAACAAAACTATATCCTTTGTGAACTCTTCTTGACCATATATTTCAAAATCCTCTACAGAAGGTAGGACTTGTTCCTCTTCCTGATCCATCGTAGAAGGCTCATAGAGCTTCAAATTCTCTACATTTACCATTGAGTAAATTCACATGTATGGGGGTATACTGAGTCTATAGGCATTATCTCTCATATTTTCTAGTATCTCAAAGGGATCATAACATAAAGCCTTGATTTTATTGCCTGGACCCTATAGTTTCTCCTTGTTCAATTGTAATCATATTTTATCTCCCACCTCGAAGGATTTCTCTATTCTATGTTGATCATGCCTAGCCTTATATTTTTCCTAACTTCTGCAATGTATCTTGTCCTTATAAAAGGATTTGCTTGATCTTCTCAATCATTTTTTATGCCCTTAAGGAATCCCTTGTAAGATCCTCCCTCACTCCTCCTTGTTGTCCATATGTAATATCCAAGGGTGTAGGTGGAAAATATCCAAAACAAGTTTCAAGTGGGGACCTACCAATAGAAGTGTGGGCTACTCTATTATAACAAGGTTGTTTATATACCATATTTTTGTTCCATGTCTTTGAATGTTTTATTATAACCCCTCAAATGCTGCACCAAATTCCTATTGACTACTTCTGTTTATCCATCTATTTATGGATAAAATGTTGTATATATCTTCAACTCTGTGTCCATATTCTCCTATGATGTAGTCCAAAATGCATTGAGAAATCTTGTGTCCTAGTGAAATGATGCTCATCGGTATCCCAAAGTGCACCCAAATATGCCCAAAGAACAAGTTCATTGCTTCTTCTTCACTAATAGTCTTTTTACAAGGAATTAGAACACACATTTGGCTGAACCTATCAACTATACCATGAATGAGTAGTCATTTCTATTTCTGGTTGTTGGTAAACCTCCCACAAAGTCCATGGAAATTCTTTCCCAATGACGAGTGGGTACAAAAAAGGGATGATATACACCTTTCTTTTATTACTAGGCTTGTTGGTATAACAAACCATGCATCCTCTTATGAACATAGATACCTCTTCTTGCATCCTAGGCCAATACACATACCTTTGCAAGTTGGTCACTATCTTCCCTACACCAAAATGCGCTACAACCTTGGAGGTGTGAGCCTCTCTAATTAGCAACAATCACCCACCTTTAAGAACACATAACTTATCTAGTTTATAGAGTAACCCTTCCTAGAGATGGTAGTCAATTGTGTTGTCACCATCGTGCACATGAATCTAGCCTTGCAATTGTTGAAACACCTCCTTGAATTCCTCATCCTCTAAATACGTTTCTTTGTATGCATCATGGGTGAATGAACACAAGTGCATAAGAGTTTCCACAGTTGTAATCTTTGATGTGGGTGGCCTTGAAAACATGTCGAAAAACTTGTTCATGTTACCCTTCTTGTACTTGATTACTAAATGAAACTATTGTAGAAACACATTCGCTTGTAATGCTTGGTATATTGTAGCTTGCTCTAGGCCTATAGGTACTCTAGCGCTTGGTGATCTATGTGGATTACTATCTCATTTCCCATCATATAATGTTTCCACTTCTTCATAGCTTACACCAATGCATAGAGCTGTTGTCGTAGGTAAGGTAGTTGAAAACCACCCCATGAAATACTTCACAATGGTAGCATATCAACCTTCCTCCCTACATCAAGACCGCTCCCATAACATACCCACTCACATCTATCTCCACTTTGAGGGTCTACTTCAAGTTAGTTAATGCAAAAACTAGTCCTTGATTGATCTTCTTCTTTAACTACTCAAAGTCCCTCTATTGGCCCTTTCTCCACTAGAAACTCTTTCCACTCATCATGGCATGGAGTGGTCTTGTTGCTATTGAAAATGAGGCTATGAATTTCCTCAGGTACTGTACCACCCCAACAAAGCTCTTAAGCTCAAAAAAATTAGGCAGTGACCACTTGATGGCAGCCCCGTCATGGTAGGATCTATGTTTAGCTTTCCCCCACAATGACATATCCTAGATACACCAAAGATTATTGTGAAAACTCATTCTTCTTAAGGTTTTCCAAAAACTAGTGCTTCTTTAATGTCTCTAACACCTGCATCAAATGTGACATGTGCTCCTCCCAGATAACTCTATATACTAATTTATCATCCAAATAGACAATGACAAATGAAAATATAAAAGAGCACAATATATCATTCATTAACCTCATAAAAATGTTGGTACAATGCATAGGCCAAGCGACACAACTAAGCACTCATACAAACCTTTCCTAGTTTTGAAGGTGGTCTTCCCAAGTATCTTCTCTAACTCGAACCTAGTGATATTCATACTTTTGGTCCAGCTTGGTGTAGTATTTGATTTGTTGCAACTGATCCAATATGTCATTTATTCTAAGCAAGGAACACCTATTCTTGAGTGTGACTTCATTAGAGAAATTTTGAGGTCTAAAATGGGCCTCAAAACAAAAATGTACAACCAAAATCAACTTTGTAAGAACCAATAGGATTCAATATGATGATACCAACCATGGGGGATGATTCACCATTTTTGGAGTAAAAAAGTAAAAATATTAAAATAAAAAAATATTTTTTCAACTCATATTTTCAACTTATCTCCCTACAGTTTTATTCGAATTTCAAGCGAGAGGACTATTCGGATGCAAAATTTAATTCCTCGTCCAACGAGTACCCACGTTGCAACTTTCGATGGACTATGTTACACAAAAAATGAGAAATACATGAAAATTGTGATTGCCAACAACTTTTTTCATATATTTCTCATTTTCGTGTAGCATGGTCCATCGAAAGTATGCAACATGGGTACTCCTTAGATGAGGAATTAAATCATGCATCCAACAAGTGTTCTTGCTTGAAATTTGAATAAAGTTGTAGGGAGATAAGTCGAAAATAAGAGTTGAAAAAATGGTTTTTTTCTTTTTTCCCTCTAAAATTTGATGATGTAATCTAATCTTATTTTATTATTGCCACTATTATTTTATAATATTCCTTAGGAGACCCATTTTAGACCTTAAAACTTCTCTAATGTGTTTTGCACCATGTAATCAATACACATCCACTAAGTCCCATCCCTTTTTGGCATAATGATGACAGGTGAACCACATGATGAGGTACTTAGTCAAATGACCCCATTTTCCAATAGTTGTTGCAATTACTTCTTCACCTCACTTGCTTTTATAATGGATTTCCTATACGACCCAATGTTTGGAAATAAGGAGTTTATAGAAGTTGGATCTTGTGCTCCACTTCTCTCTTGGGTAGTATCCCTTAGGCTCCTAGAACACACCCATGTATGCTTGTAATGACTCTTTTAGTTGTTGTTCGTTTGTACACCCATCTAGGGATGACATTGCTCTCACTTGTGAAAATTCCACAAAATGGAATCCTATTGCAGAAATTGGTATTATTTCTTCTAACTGATAAATTAATTATTCAGATTATTGCTACGACAACATCGAAATAAACACATTGAAACCTTCACAAATAAAACCGTGAAAAATAAATAGTGTTGGAACTGAGAAGATACTAGATCACACACATAAAAAATAACACCATTGTTTTTGGACAAAAGTCCTCGGAAAAACCCAACTTGGTAAAACAAGTGCAACAGTGAGGGTTTAATTATTATGTAGACGTGAAAATCTGAGTACAATTTATGGATGCCCGACTAACAATGCAAACAGTAAGAAAATCTAGGCAAAATTATTTTAAGGGAAATACCCTTCTTCCACAAACAATCCCAACACAACTTCCTTAAGAAAACTCAGCCTCCTAGACCCTCTGCGTCAATCTTTGTGCTACTCTACGTAGACCCTGTGATGTCAAGCCTCCAACCTACCTCTGATGAAGTCATACTTCTTATCTCTGCTGAGGAAATCACTTCTCTAGCACTCTAGACTCCTGCTCAGCATCTGGCACTGAGAACGAATTTCTCTCCAGCAAATCGAACTACTTCTCTAAAGAAACTATGTTGTCCTATGTGTTGCCTCACTAGGATTAATTAGGCCATCTCGTTGCTGCCTCTCCAGATCTAGAAAACTTCCCCTTGATCATTGTCCCTGCCCCTCACTATCGTTGCTACTTCATTGAAGCTCAAACTCTTCATCAACTAACTGTTGCTACTCTGGAAAATCAAATTCTCCAAGTGATTGTGGTGTATTCTCCATCACCACATTGATCCCTTCTTATATCTTCTTGTTGGGACTCCAATGACCAAGATTAAATCTTAATCAATGGCTCAGATCATTTATGGATCGATTCGTGTGAGTTTCTATAGAATTCTCACCTTGACTTAATTAACTCTGATTAATTAACCAATTTTCCTAAGTTTAGACTTAGGAAACATTGAAGAAATTGGTTAATAATCTAATTAAGTCATCTCTAGGTGGAATTTCCATAAACGATTCCTTGTTGAGATTGCAACAAGATGATGGAGCTTAGTGAAAAGAGTCGCCTTCACTAAGTGGGCCCGTAGACAAATTATGGCGCAAAGTCTATTTTTAGACATATGGATCATGTCTATGAGTTGCAAGATGTTGTTTATGGATGATTTGTCAAGTTTGCAAAAATAGATGGACTTCTATTTTTAGACAACAGCGGTGACACTGTCAAGTCTAATTATAGAGCAGTCAAATATTATTAGCTTATAATAATATTTAGACTATAAACTTTATCTTATTCTCTTGGAGCACTTCAGTTTGAGCTACAGATGTGGCACATGCAGCTGTCAGAAGGAAATACGTTTTCTTTGTGGGTCAGTTGAGTTGTTTCATGCATGACTTCAGTTAGAACTCAATCAGTTGAGTTTGGTGGAGTTGATTGTGGAGTTGATGGAGTTGTGTTCAGTTTGACTTGGTTAAACTAGTTGTAATTAGTCTAACTGCAAATAGACTAATGATGAGTTGTTAAACTAATTATTAACTCATAATGCAACTAAAGAATACATCAGTTAACTCAGTTGCATGTTCAGTTCAGCAAGGACAGGTGTTAGAGGATCAGATTGCTATCAGTTGTGACTATAGTTGTGCATGAGGATTTGCACAATCAATGAGATTGAATTATGCCAATGAGAATTGGCCAATACCAAGTGATTATAGCCTCCGCTCATGTGATTCCCAATGTGAGTGATTCTTTTGAGGTAAATACGAGTTTGGTTCAACAATTCTCATCCATTCTTGAGCAGGTATTGAGCAGTGGAGGCAGGCAAGCAGTGGAATAGATTTGGAGATCAGATCTAAGCTGTATTGTGTGTAACAGGTGGAGATAGTTCTGGATACTTGTGAGAAGTATTGACTATTGTAATGTTACATGTTCTCAATCATTAATATACAGATAGTGTGGGGTTTTCAGCTGTAAGCTTTCCCCGGGTTACATACTGTGTTAATGTGTGCATGCTTTTGATGTTTTATTGTTATTGATGCTGCTATATTGATGATCAATATAGAGGAGCTTATGTATTGTGTATGTATTCCCACAATAGTACATGATTAGGATAATCTCCATTGAATATGTGTTTATTATTCAAAATTTCTACGGTTGGTGTAGAAGGACGATGGCGCACTTGCAAATTTTGGGACTGGACATGCACTGGTAAGAAATAGAACAGGTGAAAAGAGTGTATGCAAGGATTGTGTGACCTTTTAAAGTGGGAGGGTGAATAGTTAAACGAGAAGATAACCATTTTTGGCGTGTCTCATTAGGGAAATTAAACATTAGCGAAAGCACCTAACCATTGAACAATCATGTGACTTTTGGTGGGAAAATTGTTTAATGGTCTAATTGAAGTCTTTCTTTGACCTCTCTTTACCCCTAAATCTTCTATTAGTGACAATGCCATTTGTACATCTCCAAACCTATCCTACAAAGGTCCTTTTAGGATCCAATTTTACATTTAATTAGGTTGTTGCAATTACTCGAATTTTCATGATCAAACCTCACTTTTCAAATAAAGTATGAGAGAGCATTTTTATTTTTTTTAAAAGATCACCCTCACTTGTTCACATGAATTCATAATTACTTATGGGCGAAAACAATGTGCTTTTAGTTATTGAATAAACGTCATCTCATTTGTTCACCATATCTCAATTGTTTTATGTTTGTTATTTTGCTTAATAATTTTAAATAAATTAACATGATGAAATGCCCCTTTATAATTATTTTTCTAACTACATAATCCATAGAATTCAATCTCTTAAAATCATAATGTATACTTTCCGGATTTGAGTTTTTTTTTCAAAACTATTCCCTCATAATTTATTTTCCAATTCCAATATCCAGGCCTGTCCTCTGAAGCCCCTAAACTGGAAGCATAAGCCCCTTTAATCGATCCTATCACGATCCTAAACTGTTAAAGACTTCTAAGGATTTGATGATGGAGCATTAATCGCCCACACCCACACATGATATTCTTAAATAGTTCCATTAAATGATGGAAATTGTATTAAAATTAACTGAACGAGCCAGCATTAAGAACGGCCACTTTTAGGGACTCGTGGATTCTTCTTTCTAGTAACGGATCGGGTATGGTATTAGTGGGTGAGATTACTGGTTTTTTTTGTAAGGCATGGTACTTATAAGGTTTTGTTGGTTTGCTTTGTGTGTTTTTTTATTTTTTTTTTAAAAGAGGTTTGTTGTTTATTTTATGGATATGGAAGTCTTGTTTTTTAAATATAAAATGTATACAAATTTATTGGTATGAGAATTTTTATTTATTTAAGAAGAAGTAATATTGGATTATTATTTTGTCCACATGGGGTAGCTCAAGTGGCAAATGAGTCTCACCGAACGAAGTCGTGTTCAAAATTGGGCTACCCTCCCCGTTGGGGGTACTTAATGGACATGTAAATTGGAGAGTCAGCCCCAGCCTACAAAAAAAAAATATTATTATTTTTAAAAAAATATTTAATAAAAAATTTGAAAATAGAATTAAATTAAATATAAAACATAATAAATAATAGAATAATTGGTGTACAAATAGTTTAAATTGGAGAGTATGCCCAGCCTACAAAAAAAATATTGATTATTATTTTAAAAAAATATTTATATAAAAATATGAAAATAGAAATTAAAATTAAATAAAAAACTAATAATTAATAGATTAGATTGGTGTATAAATTAGTTTTTATTTGCTGTATTTTTATTTATACATAGTTATGAGTGTTTTATAAATATTAGATTTTTAGTGGTTTTTAGTTATAATTGGGTGAATTTATTTTGTCCAATCTTGATTTGTGTTTTTACACTGTATTTTTATTTATTTATTGTATGTATAGATTCAAATCTTTGAAAAATCCTTGAAGCATTTGGATTGTGGAAAATTCATAACTGAGACTAGTAATTCCAGCAATTTTCTCACCAAAAAATAAGCCCAAAAATTTTCTAAACTTTTTATTTAAAACTTTTACCAAATAAATTAAAGCATGCTAATGTGAACGAGACTTACAAAAACAGATTAGCTAATACTAGCAATTGTCCCAAAAGGTACAAAGAGAGGCCGATAGGATTATTAAATTGGAATTGTTGAATTTTTCTGGTTGTACTCTTTTATCCTTTGTTAATATGGAATCAATAGAATTTTCATCAGAGTAGACTACCTTGATTCAAAACACCCAAAAGAACATAATAAACCCTAAACACGTCAAATATAAATGAGGAGCACAATTCCTAAGAAGAATAATGATAAGTTGTACTATGACTCCTCAGATACTAGGAGAATAACTCCTGATACCCAAAAGATTGCAATATCAAATGATCATAGACAATTGTGCATGTCAATGATCATAATAATATCATATATACCCAGATGCGGGTGTTAGTATTGCATTGAATGGGAGCCATGTGCACGCCACGCGGAGAGGACAGCGGGCAGCTGAACAGGCAGGTGATGAGGGATATTAAGCAGTCTGATACGAAAGGCATTCAATGCCATTCATTACAGCTGCTGTCCCAAGGTAAACACTGCAGAATTAACAGGATGGAAGATTTAGTTACCAGAACATTCTCCACAGTTTGGTTTTGGTGGCAGGAAGAGAGCTTGCGCTCCAAGGAAGAGAAAGGGGAAGGTCTGTTGGGGAAAGAGGAAGGTGGCAAAGGCGGGAGCAGGCCTTTCCACACAGTTTATTTCAGCCCTGCGTCTGCTCCTGGCTTAAAGACCTCTCGGGATGTAGCTGTGGGGATTGATAACGGGACTCGCTTAGTCGTGGTGCAGCATTGCGGCAGTGACGCTTCCCTGTTGAAGAGTCCAGCTTCTTCAACGTTGTCGCAATCTGCGGTTCAATTGAGGTGTTAAACAGTTTTCAGGTTGTGTCGGGGCATCCATTTCCATCAAGCACACTAGCCTCATATCAGAGTAATTCCATGGCTCCTCGTTTAAGGGCTACTCCTCGGCGTGGGCGTAATTCTGGGAAGCGAGGCGGTTCTGGAGGGAGAGGTAATCAAAGCCCTCGCCGTATTTCGCCTCTCGCCTTTGCGTCGCCCCCTTCGACTAGATCTGAAGATTCGGGCCACTCCATCAGTAATACAATGCAATCCGCAAGGTTCCAGTTCAGACGCAGGACAAATAAACCACTGATTTCGGCTCTCGTGACGGTCATCTTCTCGGAAGAAGACGAGGAAGATGGAAGTTTGAAGGAGGCTTCTGAGGAACAAATGCCTTCTCCCTCGGACAATTCCTCACAGAGGAGGTGGATGGAAGATAGTTCTTATGCCCCTTGATCACAGAGCAAGTTAGACGAAGAAAGCACTTTTGTTCATTCAGAGGAGTAGGCAGAGGTGCTTTAGGAGATAGGGAGCATGAAGGACAAGAACATTCTGGATATTGCACAGCAAAAGGAAGAGGCACCTCAGGAGATGGAAGATATTAGGCAAGCCTCACCCCAGAAGCAAACCATGGATGAGGAGCCTGATAATTCCTTTGCAAACATTCTGTATCTCAAGCTGCCGCTGGCAATGAAGCCTGAAGATGTCAAGGACGGTGTGGAGGTCACCTGGGAGCGAGCCTCGGACAAGGAAACCGGGCAAGGTTCAGAAAATTTCAAGTAACAAGCTCTGTTTTGATGGGTAAGGTCTCTTGCTCTGTTTTGGTCGTTCGTGATTATGGCTCGGCTCTTTTGGCTCAGCTCCACTTGTTCGCTCTAATGTTGCAGCATTTAGAGGTTGGCGACGAATCCAGCATGACAGTGGCAATTCCACAAAACGTTTTTTGTATTTCTGATAATGACACGCAATCTGGCAGGTTTTCCGGCCTGTAAGATCTCTTCCAATTGCTCTTAAGTCTATTCTCGCTTGCAGTAAATTGTATAATGTTCCTTACAAACAGTGGAACATATAATTTTGTGAAAATTTTTGATAGAGAGTTTCCATGTCACTCTCAGAGGTTCAATCCTCTTGTAAATATTTTTACAGTTTTTTTAATATAAGTAGATTAGTCTTTGCCCAGAAAAAACAATAATATCATATATTTACACCAAATATATACTAATTCTCAGCCATTGCTAGTGTAGTTCCAGTTCCAAGACTCCTTAAATTCACTGGAGGGCCATAACAATACCTCCCTTTTAGGAATGCTTCATTCTGAAAGCATAAGATCCAAATTACTCGAAAAAGTATGACAAGGATTGGCAGACAAATATAGATGCAGATTACAGCTCCCAAGAATAATAATAATAATAACTTACAGAAGAATTTCTAAGATACTAAGAGAATATAACCCCTAATAAGTTATAACCCAAAATATCATAATTTTATTAGATAATATAGAACTGTAAATATGAATTGACTATAATAATATCCTATATATAGTAATTCTCAGCCATTACTCACATAGACCAAATTCCCAAGGATATCTACCCTTTGCTTATACAAGTGACCCTTATATTGGCTAGAAGACCTTAACATAGACCCGGCTTAATATATTCCAGTTGTTTAATTATTAACATAAACATTGAGTTTACAAGAAATGACAGCCACGAAATACTAAATGTTTTATCAAACATGCAAGAGAGGTATTTCTGCTGCCAAATCAAAACATAATTAGAGGTGACAATGCCAAATAGTTAGCAATAAATGGTTTGAAAACTCAGTACAGTTGAATGGAAATGACACAAACAGCAAGCATTCAAAATATTTCCCGAAATTCTTATTGCAAGGTCAAACAGAACACATTCAAGCATGAACCCCTTACAACTACAGTAACTAATTTGGATAATAACAATTAACCTACCAATAAGAAATGTCAAAAACAGTTAGGTTGCCTACAAACAGTTAACTAGGCAAATAAGAATCGTTCAAGTTCCACAACAGAACTAAAACGAAAATGGCAAAGCCCCTGCTGAACAAGGGCAATTACAAGCAAGTCCTTAATAAAGCTGAAACCACAAGTAAATTGCAGGGCTCTGGAATTGTTAAAAGATTCTCCAAGGAATTAGAACAACCATTGTTGCACAGTAATTTGTCACCGTCCCTGTTACCCCTTCTCCCGCACATTGGAGGACTTATTATGGGACCTGTGAGAAGTGACAGAACCTCAAAACACTTGCATTGTATCCCCTTGAGTATGTACTTCATATGCCCTGAAGACACCTTGTAGTGTCCTATCTAGGGGGCTAGATCGGTCTAAATTAATTGTCAACTCAGGGTGCGTTTACTTAGAGGCGTGTGCCTAAAGTATATAAGCATAAAGGATCTATTCTCAATCTATAACTCCTAATGCTGAGATTAATTCTATTGTTAAACTAACTAAGCATTAAATCATGTGCTATTAACAACTAAATGCAATTCCTATCATGCTGTATATGGTTATCTTGAAAGGTTCGGTTCCCTTACAGAAACATCAACATGCAACCCTTGTTCAATATCATTCAGCAATCAAGAATACTTAAAGAAGACATGTAAAAGCAAGTGCATAACCATTATCTATATCAATGTTTCATAAACAACTCTGAGATTAAATCCTTTACGGGATATATTTCGTAATCCAAGAGAGGGTTATTTGACACAGGTACAGACATAGATTTCACGCATTCATCCCTGCAATCAAATCTCCAAGTACATATATAATTCGCATGTGTTCTAATTGAATTGACTGTAAATTAAATTAAGACTACACGATGAACGTAATGCAAATATAAACAGGGTATGAGCATATATAAACAGAGTATGAGCATAAACGAAATGTAAACAAAAACGAAATGTGTGATCGGTCTACCATATACGCAGGGCCCGTCCGTGTCTTTGGCACACCGATGGCTACACCAAGATCACGATATTAACAAGTATGCAATGTATTCATTCGAAAAACTAGAGGTTCTGTTCCAAAACGTAAAAACAACAGTATATGTCTGTATGAATGTGTGTGTATGTGTAACTGATCCCAGGTCTCGGCCTTGTCTTTTAATTACATCATTGCATCCCTTGAAAAATGGATGCTTATCCATAGCAGCTGTTGCTGCGTTTGGTAAATCAAAACAAGGATATATTCCTAATTGTCTTATGCATAAATCAAAAATCAAAATAGGAAATAACTTGAAAGCGAATGGATAACAACTGAATGCTGTTGCTGCCTTTTGTGCCGACATGCTAGGGTTGACTGAGCGTTGACTGTGCCGATTGGAGAAATGTTTCTAATGCGGAGTAGGTGTTTGTCCATGTTTGGACATTCCTCTTTTCGTCCATGCCTTCCGCTCCTACCTAGCTGTCATGCCACATGTCACATAATAAACCATTTACAGGTTGTTAAGACTTCCTGTAGTGATTTAGGCTTAAAATCCTAATTTGTCAACACAAGACTCCTAAATCAATTAATATGCATGCCAACGACTATAAACTATTAACTTAATTAAATTCTAAGGCATTTAAGGAATGGATGATACGAAAAGGGGTAGGAAATGGTCATGTTTTGGAATGGGAAAAAGGGCTTAGAATGGTACCAACATCTCTCCCCGACTTAATGACTTGGCATGTCCTCATGCCAACCCTGATGTGCTGCCTTTGAACTCAGTTCCTGCCTGTACCTCTGCTGCCTTGAGTAGTGTGTCAACGTTCTTCTTCTTTACCTGGACATCTTCTTGGTCGTGGAGCTCCTGTTTCAGCCTTCGGTACTTTTCTTTTAGGGTTTTCTTCTGGCTGTACCACTTGGTGGCCCACTTGCAGATGTCGGTCTGCTCTGCCTCCAGCTCACTAACCCGCTCTTTCAACTTGTCGTGTTCCATTTGAATTTCCTTCGTCTGGGTACGGAGCATTTGATTTTCCTTTTTAATAACCCTTTCCAACATGTTGGCTTCCATGAGCTCCTCTTTGAGTTTTTCAATTTGCCGCTCTAACTTTTTCTGTTTCTTACCAGGAGGAGGTGGAAACCCTTTCTCACATGTTGGCTTATTATGGCTCTCGACTTCTACATCAAATCCCGGGGGTGAGTGGCTCTCGACATGCACATCGGCTTCTGGTGCTGGTGGTGAATAACCACTGCTTTGAATGTCCATTTGCTCAGGCACATGAGACTCTTCTTGCAGCTGAACTTTTGTTGCCCTCCTCGACCTTCTTGAATAGGTGGTGAACACCTGATCCTTTTCTGCTCTCTTCGCTTCTTCTTTCCTCATCTGTCGGGTTCTTACAGTGCTCACAGGTACCTTATGGGCTCGGGAGGAGGCCGGAATATCCTCATCAACATCTCTTACAAACCCTGAGTTCTCTGGTGATTTTTCTCTTTCTTCCTCGTCTCTAATCTGATTGGCCGTGAGGAATTCTTTCCATGTCTTTCCCCGTCTCTGCATCTCGTCTTCGATGAGGATTTTAATCAACCCAAAGTGGTATAAACTCTTATCCTCATTCCCTTTTTGTTTCTGAACGGTTTTAGACATTTTAGTTAAACTTTGTAGCAAAAAGTATGGCAAGCTAATGGTGCATTGTTTCTTGATGTGCAGCAGCAGTTTTATATGATACAGGTAAACGATACTATAGCGGCCTTCACAGGTCACGAACTTCTGAAGGATATAAACCATCTCGTCCCAAGGGTGAACGAGCCAACTGCGTGGGACTCCCTTCTTCCAATTCACTGCTCAAACCCGCGACCTGGACATAAATTGGGTCCATGATTTTTCCTTAAATTGCTTAGTTTTAAAGTATTTCTCACCCTCTGGACTAACCCCTGTTGCTTGAGCAATGGTGTCTTCTGAGATTCTAAATGAGAAGGTGCCTATCAAGGCCTTCTCCCCATTGAAGGTGAATGCAAATTGTTTGGCAACTTCCTCGTTGCTTCCCCTGAATTTTTCTAGGAATGGTAACCACTGTATGTCCCTGAGGATTGAGATACAGTCCTCGTGGTATTGAGAACTTTCAAATGTCTTTGGTTCGACCCGACTAGTCATTTTGGCGAAGGGTCGGGCTTCCTAACTTATGAATTTCAACAATGAGGTTGAATGGTTACCTGAGAAAATCGTTCGCCGACTGCCCACTGTGCTGTTGGGTTGAGTTGGTATGGAGCTCGACAGGGTTCGAACTCTGTCCTCGGTCTTGATGCTTGTAGAAGCTCATGCACCAGCGCCCGTGGTTGAAGTTTGACACCACCGTATACAATCCCGATACCACTGTGTTTTTTTTTTTAAATGAGCTCACTGTATTAAATTTGAAACAGAGGAATGATGACCAAATGCGCTTGTATGAACGTTGATAGGAGCGCCGAGAGGTGTGTGTACGTCGGGTGGTGAATCATCACTCGGCCATGCACTTCTAATGAATAGGTCGGCTGTCCTTCGCATCAGATTTTTAATGACCCTTTTTATTAATACATTCTTTATTTGATTTTTCAAAAAGGGTAATTTGTTAATAGAATTCCCCAAAAATAATACTTTGATGTTTCAAAAGGGATATTCCATTAATAAATTTTTCAAAAATATAACCATATGTTATGTTGGTACTCTTCTAAGGGATGAATTTAGAAATGAATATGGCGGTATTTGAGAGGGTATGTAAGTGAGGAATGCAATGGTTGTGGATATGGAATGTGTAGGAAGTACTAGAGTGAGGAGTGTATGCATTTGAGAGTAGGGAGTAGACTGGGGCAAGAGAGAAATGTTAGGGAAATAAGAGAATGGAAATATGCCTTGGAATTAATTATTAACAGTCATAGCTATTAACATAACATAAAAATAATCTAGGAAGTGAAGTGTTAAAAACAAGGAATACATTACACTATTGGACTGCTGTGGCATTGACATCTGAGTAGAGCTAGCTGTGACTGTTGTTTGATTGCTTTGTTGTGTAACAGGTCCCTTAAGGCATACACAGGTCCCTCTGCAGTGCTGAAGATGATCATGCACTTCTTTGTATGCATGCAGATGCTGCTAAGCTGGGTTACTTGATTGATGAAGTCCTGATCCTAACAGGTCCCTTTGATATGTCTAAACAGGTCCCTTACTGCTGATATTCTGCGGGTGCTGAAAGCATAGTTTCTGTGAACAAAACAGGTCCCTCTTCATGATATTTACAACCAGGTCCCTCTGATAACAGGCAATAACAAGACAACTTATTCATTGAAGCCTGGAATGGTGGGGAAAGTTAAAATTACAGTGGAGAGATAAAAAAATGAATACTGATATGCTGATATGCTCCCCTCCCCCACAAAAGATTGTGACGTGTCCTCAAGTCAACATTCAGTTGAAAACATGAAACAATGAGAAAGAAAAAGAATTCTTACTTGCCAACGAATTGGTTTTCAAGTAGGAATTCAAGGTTAGAGTGTGCCAGAATCTGGTTTTCACATCTAACCCATTTATTTGTTTTTGTCTTTTTTTTTTTTTTTTTAATTTTTTCTTTTAAAAACAAATTCAAGGAAATACTAAGGTAGAGAGACTGCAGCTGAGGGCTGCAGTAGCTCAACCTCTCGTTGCTGAGAAACTGTGTGTAGAAAATCTGCTTTACTGATGGGCTTGGTGTAAAGTTTCAATCGATGCCCATTTACAGTGAAGGAATGACCTTGCCCATCAATAGTTGTGAGAGTGACAGATCCATTGTCATAAACCTGGACAATTTCATAAGGGCCCATCCAGTGGGTGGTGAACTTGGCCTTATGGTCTCTAAACTTAGAGTCAAAAAGGAGGGCCCAGTCACCTTCTTTAAATTGTTTCTTCTTTATATGAGCATCGTGCCACTGCTTCCTGTGCTTTTGCATGAGGATTGTGGTCTCCTCAGCCTGCTGCCGCATCTCATCTAACTGGTTAAGTTGCTGGATCCGTTCTTCTTGTGCCTCATCCAAGTCAATCTGTAAATCAGCAGCTAGTTTAAAAGTGTGAATCTGGAACTCAATAGGAAGCATGACATCCTTACCGTACACCAACTGGTATGGTGTGAAGCCCGTAGTATCTTTCCAAGTAATCCTGTACGCCCAGAGAGCATCCTTAAGTTGTTCCTCCCAATTTTTCCTGTTCATGGCAACAATTTTAGTAATGATTCCCTCCAAAGTTTTGTTTGTAGATTCCACTTGCCCATTGGCCTGTGGATGATAGGGTGTGCTTTTCCTATGTTTGATTTTATACTTGTCTGTAATATCCTTGACTAACTTGGAGGTAAATTGGGTGCCTTGATTAGTTACTATCTCTCTGGGTACTCCGTATCTGACAAAAATTTCCTCAAACAAGAAATTGACAACTGTATGTTCAGTGGCTCTTACCAGTGCTTTTGCCTCAGCCCATTTTGTAACATAATCTGTACAGACTAATATGTACTTCTTACCATTTGAAGATGGGTTGATAGGTCCGATGAAGTCCAGGGCCCATTTGTCAAATGGTTCTAGGTGAACTTGGGGCTGAAGGGGCATCTCATCGCTGGCTGTTGGCCTGCCCATCCTTTGGCAAATGTCGCAACTCCTTACATACTTTTTGGCATCCTTGAAAATGGATGGCCAATAGTATCCAAGAGTTAAAACTTTGAATGCTATTCGTTTCGCTGCAAAATGCCCACCACACAGCTCATCATGGCAAGATTTTAAAATATCAAGTACCTCGTCATTTCTTACACATCTACGGATGATCATGTCATAGCCAGTGTAAAAGAGATCGCCATTGAGCCATGAATATCTAGCACTTTGTTTAACTAGTCTTTTCTTTTCTTTTGAGGTAAAGTGTGGAGGAGTCCTTCCCGTAGACAAGTAATTAGCCAAATCAGCATACCAAGGATTAATTATAGAAATGGCAAATAAATGTTCATCAGGAAAAGAGTCTTCGACAGGAACAACTTCACCTTGATTCTGCAATCGAGAGAGAAAATCTGCCACCTGGTTTTCTTTGCCAGGTCTATCCAACACGGTGATATTGAATTCTTGTAACAATAGCAACCATCTGGTAACTCTGCCACTGGTTATTGGTTTGTTCATTAAATGTTTTATGGCAGAATGGTCGGTATGGACAAAGACTTCATAACCAGTAATGTAGTGGCGAAATTTGTTCACAGCATATATAATGGCAAGTGTTTCTTTCTCCGTGACCGTGTAGTTTAACTCCGCAGGGGTCAGATTTTTGCTAATGAAGTAAA
>APFE030180130.1:0-21510 GCA_000404065.3 Pinus taeda
AATCTGAACCAAGAAAAGTCTGTGAATTGATCCTCAGAAGCCTTTTTATTAATTAGGTCTCTAATTTCCTCAATTTTCCATTATTTTCCATCATTTTCCTCGGCACATGCAACCCGTGACCTTTCACCTTCCCTTTCTGCTAATTTCCATTATTTTGATAAATAAATGCCAATAAATGCCATTTTTCCTTTCCAAATACTTTTCCATTACCTTTTCCAATTTCCTTAGAAATCAATAAACTAAAGTGAGACCCCACTAGGATGGTTTTCCCACCATCCATCTTAGAATAAGTGTCCCATGACGGAGGTATTATTTTACCATTATTAATTTTTACATGGATTTTTGACAAGGGATGTTGTAAAACCCTCCCTGTTGGGGGAACACCATTCTCAGTGTTCAATGGCACATACAACCAACAAGACTACTAAAAGAAAAACACACTGCCCATGGAGCTTTATAACTTAGCTTGTTGCACTATTTACAATGATCAACCTGCTAGGAAGAAAACCAACATGACAACATAAAAATCATGACAACCATAAATAAATGACACCATACCACTTATTAGCGATTTATAACACAACTCATGGCAATATTTACATCTAGATACATATATACATATACCGAAAACATCATACGAAGGATATAGCAAACACATATATGAAGGCCTTTGCTGAAATGGTGAATAAAGAAGGAAACATAGCCTGAATCTCATCTTCCATATCCCATGTAGTTTCATCGGGCCCAAAGTACTTCCTTTGCATTTTAGCCCACTCAATTGCTCAGTTTCGAGGCATGAGCACATTTCTCTGCAATATACACTGATATTTCGACTAGAATTATCCTTATAGACCCACCTACAATACAGACCGGTCAATCACATGATCAACATCTTTAAGATACCTTTTAAGCAACAATACTTGGAAAACACCATGAACATTCACTAATGGAGGCAATGTAAGTCGATAGGCTACTGGTCCAATCCTTTCAAGAATCTTGAAAGGTACACAAAATTGAGGTGTCAACTTGGCACATGATCCAATCCACAAGGAGATCTTCTTGGGCTTGATGAGCAAGTACACCCATTGCCGAACCTGAAACTCCTTAATAACCTGTTCTGATTTATCTAAGTTTTCTGTCTATCTTATGCTTCCTTTGGATTCTTCTTGATTACTAACATTTTCTATTTTAATGCTGGAAACATATATGGTCCTATCTATACCATTTTAACTGGATCACTCCATGTAATAGGAGTATTACAACTCCAACCATAGAGTGCGTCAAATGGACTCATCCTCAAAGACTCCTAATATCAATTTTTGTAAGTGAAATCTACCAGTGGAAGATACTTTTCCCACTTTCACTGTTGATGCATCACATACATCCTCAGCATATCCTCTAATATCATGTTGACCCTCTCTCTCTATTCATCTTTATGTGGATGATAAGCTTTGTTGAAGGCCAAATTTGTGCCCAAACCTATAAATAACTCTTTCAAAAACATAGAAGTAAACTTAAGATCCATGTTTGACACAATCTTCTTCGGCACACTAGGCAACCTCACTACATCTCAAATGAAAACCTATGCTACATCGTTGGCTGAATAAGTAGACTTCACTGAAATGTAATGCACTGCCTTTGTCAACTTGTCAACCACAACCATAATCAAGTAATGTTGTCTAGATGTCCTCAGAAAACTTGTGATGTAGTCCATGGAAATGACCTCCCATTTCCACCCTAGAATATAGATCGATTGTATTAACCCACCTAGATGCTTAGAATCTACCTTTACCTATTGAAATTCCAAGAATCTCGCCAAGAATTGTGCCACTTATTTCTTCAAGTTTGATCAGTAGTAGAACTTCTTGACCACTATCAATGTCTTCTAATATACTGGGTGACCTAAATATAGTTTCGCATGAAACTCCCTCAAGATAATATTATTGAGATCGCTTTCATCTAGCACATATATACTCTCCGTAAATATGACAAAGCTATATGTTGTGAGATGATAGTCCACATCCTTTGCACCTGTACCTACACCTGTACCTATACCTGTGCCTATACCTATACTTTGATGTAACCTATGCTTGAGTTCCATGAACCTGTTATCCTGCTGACCTGCCTGTAAGATTTGAGTCTATAAATCTATCCCATAAGAACTCATTGCTACTATGTTGTCCACCTATATCCACCTACTAATAGCATCTGTAACCATGTTCTCTTTACCTTTAATGTGTTTGATCTCAATGTCGAACTCGCTAATTGTGGCCAACCATATAGCTTGCCTCATGTTAAAATTCAGTTGGTCAAATAGATGCCCCAATCTACTTCCATTGCTCATCTATACAAATCCCCTGCAAAGAAGATAATGCCTCCACATATTCAATGCATGGATGATCACTGCCAACATAAGATCATATGTTGGATAATTCTTCTTGTGCTCATTCAACTTCCACAATTCATAGCATAGTATTTGTGCTTTCTACATAGGAAATCCACCAAGTCCTCTCTTGCAAGCATTTGTGCATACCACAAACTCTTTCTCATGATTTTTAATATTTAGCATTGGAGCATTTGTCAACAATTGTTTTCACCGCTCAAAACTTGTTGAACATTATTCTACCCATTTGAACTTCTTACGTCTTCACTGCAGTGACGTGATAGGATATGTAATGCGAGAGAAGTTCCTGATGAACCTCCTATAGTAATATGCTAACCCCATAAACAATCTTACCTTATCCACATTCCTAGGAGCTTCCCATTCCATGATAGCCATTTTTTTCTCTCAATCCACTGCTGTGCCATCCTTGTAAACAACATGTCCCAAGTAATATACATTTCTCTAAAAGAAATTGCATTTTATAAGCTTATCATACAACTGATGCTCTCTTAGCAAGCACAACATTGTTGTTAAATGTTCGACATTCTCTTCCTCATTCTTAGAATATATAAATATATCATCAATGAATACAGTAACAAACTTTTCTAGATAAGGATGCAACACAGTATTCATTAAGCACATAAAAGTAGTTGGAGCATTAGTCAAACAATATGGAACTACAACGAGCTCGTAATGTGTGTACCTAGTTCAGGAAGATGTATTGTGAATTCCATCTTATTTAATGCATACACGATGATATCCTGATTGCAGATAAATGTTCGAGAACATTGTTGCTTCCTTCAATTAATCGAACAAATCATCAATCCTCGACAACGAATACATGTTGTTAATGGCCATCGTGTTCAGTTTCTTGTAATCAATGCACAACCTGAGAGTACCATCCTTCTTCTTCACAAACAATATCGATGTGCCCCATGGTGATACACTTGGCCTAATGTATCCGATGTCAAGCATTTCCTTCAACTGCAACTTCAGCTCTACCAGCTTTGGGGTGCTCATCTTGTATGGTGCTTTTGATGTTGGTGTTTCCCTTGGTATCAATTCAATAGAAAAATCCACTTTCCTATGAGGTCAAAACTCTAGAAATCTGTTATGGAATGAGCTCACAAAAAGATACAAAAGAAATTTCAATGCCTTAGAAATCAACCTCTTTGAGGGGGAAACCCCCTTTACATTACACAAATGAACAATTCTTCGATGATACAAATGACAACACGTCCTTTCTATATATAGGAGTCGAAGTGGTCCCAATATAATCAGAGGCTACATAACAATAATATTGTAGGGGCACAACAATAACAACAGTGGGATTCTATGGGGCACTATAATAATGACATGGGGACTACATGGGCACATCAATACCATAAGGGGGTTGCAATAATAAAAATAAGGGGCTACCTAGTAATATAGGGACCTAAGATGCCCATTTCCTTAAAAAAGTGTTGTCCTCAACTCCTAAGTAATTTTGGATACTTCTGTACAAAAATCTCATCCTCCCATGTGGAATCTTCAGCGAGTAAGTTCTTCCACTTGATGAGATACTCTAAAATTGATTGATTTCGTAGCTGTTGGGTTATTATTTCCGTGACTGCTTCAAGTCAAGTATGATTTTTCCTTCTTCATAAATTTCCAACAATATTATTTGAATTGGGACGTTGTCACCTATAACCTTATTTAACCATGAAACATGGAAAACTGGGGGCACTTGGGAAGATGCAGGAAGCTCCAATTTGCATGCAATAGTACCAATATTTTGCAGCACTTTATAAGGACAATAGTACTTTGGTGATAATTTATTATCCTTCTTAGCTTGCTTGAGGGACATTTGTTTGTATGGTTGTATTCGTCAAAAGACCTAGTCATCTATGTCAAAACTTCTCTCGTTGGGATGTTGATCTGCCTGTTGTTTCATTTGATTCTATGCAAAAGAGAGGTTATTAAAAATTGGAGAACGTGTTGTTGATGATCAATGTGATATTTCACTGCTTGAACCTTTTTCTTCTTGATATGTCCTTGTATATTGAGAGTTTGAGGAGTGGTAATCCCTACCAATGCATTACAAGACATGGTCAGATTCATTTCTTCTTTCTTTGGGTTGGTTCCTGGTGAGTATCCTTTTCTTCGTGATATTTCACTACTTGAACCTTCTTCTTCTTGATATGTCCTTCTATCTTGAGAATTTGAGTAGTGATAATTCCTGCAAATGTAGTACAAGATATGGTAGGATTCATTTATTATTTTTCTAGGGTTGGTTCCTAGAGTATATCCTCTTCATTTAACTTTTCTTGATCCTTTTCTTCCTCCTCTTCACATTCTATGTAAAATAATTTCTTCTCAGCACATTTATGACCTTTAATGTATTTACTATCACCATTGGCAGAAATCCCTTTAGATCTTTTTTCTTCCAATTGTTGTGGTGTCAACCTTGTAGGTTGTGGAAGGCTAGGAGAAACAACACTTCCATCTTTATAGTTGTGAGTGGTAGACTTCCTTGTTGCCATAATTTTGATTTCCACTTTTCGTGCCAACATGTATGCCTTCTCCAATGAATTAGGTTCCCAAAGGTGAACCTCATGTTGGATGTTATCTTTTAAAGTCCCTATGTAGACATCAATCCTCTGGTTCTGTGGACTATCATTTACCCTTATATTCAATTTTTGGAATTCCTCAATGTTCTCTGCCATTAAATGCTTTTGTTAAGATTTATCAATTGGCTAAAGAAGGTGTGGCTCTTTGTTTGCTCACAATGTTCTATCATTTCCTCTGTGAAAATTGACCAAGTGATAAGTGCTTTACGAGAAAAAATCCCTCTATACCATACAAACCGATTCGGTTCTAAATACAAAGATGCAATACGTACCTTTTGTAATAGTTTCACATCATGTAGATCAAAATATTGCTCCATCTGCAATATCCATGTTACCAAATCCTTGCCATCAAACTTCCTCATATCTCTTTTTCTTGCTTTTAGGATCTCGATCATGAAATAAATGTAACTCTATAGTTTCAAATCTCCAAATGTGGAAATTGTGAACTATGGTAGCCCTTTGACTCCTCTTTCTGATGCTGCCAGTCTGATCGAAATTGGATTCTCCAAGAAAGCATTATGCCCAGTATCCCAAGATGGCCTAATTATACACTTTTTCAGTAGATCAAACTTGTACAATGTTCCACGTGTCGTTGTTTCAACCTTAGGACCTAAGAACGCTGCACATAACACTAGATTCTGTCCTATTTCTGTAACATCTTACGAAATTTCAATCTAATACTCAAAGAGAAAGTTTTGACAATTCTTCCAAGGTCACCTATTTGGGATGTAATTCAAGCGCCTACAAAAATCCTAACTTCCTTGGCTCATATCTCCAAAAATGTAGCGAGACAAGATTTGAAATTCATATCTAAGCTTGAGCAAGAGTTTGACTCAAATGGGTTTTAATTTTCGTGTATAAGTCTTCGTAGAAAATAATTTATAGTGACAATTCCATGATGACCTATTTACGATGGAACTTTATAGCTTGCAAAAACTCTAAATTCCTCAGATTATATCTCTAAAAGTATAGTGAGACAAGAACTGAAATTCGAACCCAAGGTTTAGAACAATTTTTTCTCAAATGGGGTTTGTTTTTAGCTTCTGAAACATTGCCAAAAAAATGTTATAGCGAAAATTCCACGATGACCTATTTTGGAGTAGCGAAACCCTAGAATCCAAAGTTCTGATACCAAATGTTATGGAACCAGCTGAAAAAAAGATAAAAAAGAAATATCAACACCTTAGAAATCAACGTCTTCGGGGGAAACCCCCTTTAAATCACACAAATGAAAATACCTCCTTTCTATATATAGGAGTCTAAGTAGTCCCAATATAATCACAACGTACATAACAATAATATTGTAGGGGCAAATTAATAACAATAGTGGGCTTATATGGGGCACAATAATAACAACATGGGGACTACATGAGCACAACAATACCATAAGGGGGTTTCACTAATAACAATAAGGGGCTACACTAGTAGTATAGGGACCTAACAACATCTCTGCGCAAAATACAACTTGAAAATGTTGTAAAACAGGGTACCTACTCAAAAGATCCACATCCTCAACTTCTTTAACTTTGTCACTAGAAATATGTACCACAAATAACACACACCCTTTTCTGTGACTAGGCTTTGCTTGCATAACTGTCACCATTCTAACTAATCTTGCCTTCTTCTTACCCTGCAAGACCTTCTATTCTCCATTGTTATCTAAGGACAATAGCTTTCTTAGAACAATGGACATTGGTCCTATGGAGATACCACCAGTCGATAGAAAAATCATGTTATATGAACCCAATGATAATACATTCAAATGTGATGATATAGACATACTATTCAAGTCAAATGTACAAGCTCTTACCCAATGATAAACTCACTTCTTGGTAATGGTAGCCAGCTTTACTAGCCAAGACACTAAATTTATTTCTTTATTCAAACCACAATTATCTGATAGGTCATGTACATCTATAATTAGATGGAGATTTAATCAAAATAAAAACAACTTGATCAAAAAGCATATTGTCCATCACAATAATAGATGCCTAGTGATATGCCTACCTATTATCCAACATTGCATAGATCCGAGGAACACTCCTTCCAACATCGTTCACTTTTGCAATTCCTAATCATTATCGATCTGCAGTCTACCACCTTAATGCTATCAAAAATCTCTTCTATGATGATCTTTGCCACAAATCCAACACTGTATAGTCTTCCAACCTATACCCTTGTTCTACTTCTTAAACTGAAATCCTTGCCCTTTTTCAAATGCATTGAACTTCTTGTGTAGTTTTGTGTTCTCTTTGTTAACTATGGCCTGAGGCATTGCTTGCTTCTTATCCCATTTCCCTTTATTGATTGCATTACCTTTCAAGACTCGTTTAGTATCATATCTATGCTTTTATTTCTCATAAAAATACTTTAGCTTCTAGATGGCCTTGTCTAATGATCTAGGATCATCAAACTCAATCCTATCTTGGAATGATATCGATAACCATCTAACAAATCTCTGAATCTTGGCCTTCATGTTCTCTGAGTAATCGTGTAATATGAAGAACTTATTCATTCCAAGTAATGATGCTTCTACGTCCTGTGTTTTATTCATTTTCAAATCAAATATTGGCGGCTTTGGTTTCTTAAACTCATCTAGAAAATATCCCCTATCACTCCTCCTATAAGGATGATAATGATGGTTACTATGATACCTGTTAGAACCAGAACTAGAATAGTACCTGTTTCTATCACCCCTCCTGTTCGAAGTATCCAAGAACCTACCATCCCTAATCATGTCATCTCTATCTGACCTATTCCCACTATGGGGTCTACTCCCATACGCCCAATTAGTCATCTCCTCCTACCCATAGCTTATATGAAGTTGTCCCTATCTTTGTAAATCTGACAAATATTAAAGAATTACTGCATTGAATTCTACTTGTTTCTCCCATGTCTACATGATTCTATCATTATCTTGTTTGCAACTCCATATCTCTTTCTTCAAACTCCTCAATGTGTCTTTTAAGTCATAAGAGTTCCCAACACCATGTTGCTCATCTCATTCATAGGGAGAATACTTATAGTCTACCATCTTACCAGTCATTTTTTATCTCTACTTCTTGGAATGTGTGTCATGTCAAGTAAACCAAACCATAAAAGAAAAACAATGTACCATAGTATAGGTTGGGGAGGATATATCATATGCAAGACCGGGAAAATTATCACAATACATATATAAACATAATCAAATCAACATATAAGCATATTTTCATCCATTATTCAACTATCAATAATGACTAAGCTAACCACATATCATGACTTCATGCACAATGATCATCATCGAGCCAATGTATGCATAACAACATAGAAATACTGATACACACATAATAGATGCACGACCAACATACAGTCACAAGAAATACATTCAACAACAACACCATATACATTCACATGGCGACACCACTATAATCATGAACGATGTCATGCATACGCAACAAGCACATAGACCACAAGCACAAGGACCTATATGAAATTGACATGTACATACAACAACACCTTCATCCAAGGGAAACAAAAACTAGACATCACCCATGCAGAACAGAACCATGCTCTGTTACCACTTTCTAACACAATCCTCCTAAATCTACCCAAGTAACCATCCAATGAGGGTAAACATGTGACAAAGAGTTACTGTGATATGACTCAAATCCATATATATCCATTAAGGAAGTGGAACAGATGAAACAGAACCCCCAGGAGCCATCCAACCCATCTATGTGACTAACCCCTGAGAAAAAATAACATTTTGTTGCATTAAAGCCTCATTCACTCCCTTAGCATGGGCATGCATGTGACTAGGAACCTACATTCACTGCCACAATAAGGCATACCTGTGCCTAGGGACTTTTCTAGGTAGTTTTCTGCCAGCAACTCCTAATTATATGCCACTGCTGGAAACTTCCAGAAATGAAATGTAACATAAAAATAATGATGCAAATGAAAACACTTGAATAAGGACTTGAATAGAAACCTACTAGCCATGACAAGTATTTCATTAAGCATGTCAAAAATAGGCGTCCTATGGGTTTAAACAACATATTTGAGCGTAGGGGTTTGACACTTATCTAAGAATCTCTAAGAAGCATTATTGCCTCATCACCATAACTGCATTACCATCTATTAAGCCATATATGCATTATACATTCAGTTATTGACCAAAGCATGATGAGAGCCATACATGATCACGGTCGTAAAAATCACTCATAAAAACATATAACCAACAAAAGTATCATTGATAGAACAAACATATAACTTAGCCACATATAAATAAGTATATTTAATCATAAAATACCAAGGAGAAAGAGCTCTTATTGATGATTGCATAAGCTAACCAAGTATGGGATTTCCACAAACCACGCTACTGTAGAATAGGCCAAAACAAACTAGAGAGAAAAAGTAAAACAAAAACACCATGACTATCTAGGAAATGGAACGGATATGAAAAACCACTATCAATCTAACCAATCCTCCATGCCAATGACAAATCATGATCAAATAATCACATGAATATACCATGCATGCCAAAACTAGCAAGGAAATAAAAAATGAAACTCGGTACCTGTAAGAAACATCCATTGTAGCTATTGATCCTAATGTCCTCTTGTGTTTTCCTACTTTTCCTTTCCCTTCTTACTCCAAATCCGAAGTATGCAGCACTCAACCAAGAGTGCTCCAAGAAAAACCTAAGTGTCGAAGAGTACGAGAGAGAGAGAGAGAGAATAGAATGCGAGCTCAAAAAATAGACTGACAAAAGTCTGTGAACTAATCCTTAGAAGAATTTTTATTAATTAGGCCTCTAATTTCTTCATTTTTCCATTATTTTCCTTCATTTTCCTCCTCACATGCAAGCTATGACCTTTCACGTTCCTTTTTTCCTAATGTCCATTATCTTGATAAATAAATGCCAATAAATGCCATTTTTCCTTTCCAAATCCTTTGCCATTTCCTTTTCCAACTTCCTTAGCTATTAATAAACCAAACTGACACCCCACTAGAATTTTTTCCCACCATCTAACTTGGAATCTGTGCCCCATGACCAGTGTCTTGTTTTACCTTTATTAATTCTTACATGGATTTTTGACCAAGACTATTACAAAAACAATCACACCTTGAAACGATAACAAAACAACACTCGTAAAAGTTGAAGAAATTGAACTGAAAACATGCGAGGGTGAAGAGAACACGAGTATGACACTTGGTAAGGAAAAAGCAAGCAAAAGTGATAGATGTGAAAGTGAAAGTGACAATTGTGAACATAGAGGCATGCAAAAGAAACAATTGAGAACACTGAGAGAAATAGAAGTAAAATCAGAACCAAGGTGAGGGAGACTGTCAACAAAAGTGCACACCAACTATTGGCATGACTTGAACACCATACAAACATCATCCTGATGGACACAACAATTCTTGTTCAAGCTTGCATGAAGGAAGTGTTCTCATGAACTCATCAAAGACTAAGCATGTGTGTGTAAATGAGTTGACAGTTAAAACTTGGAAGAAGGCTTAAATCTTTTACGAAATATCAAATGACCATGGAGTGGCCATAGGTTGAAAGACTGTAAGATTCTCAATAGGCTCCAAAATTAAAGTGTGGGAAAATTTTTGGAGGGTGTTGTTCGTAGCGACAACAAATCCTATTAGCATCAAACAAACAAGTGATGAGCACATAGATATACCCATGCTAGCATGAAATCGGTCAATGAGGACAAACATTGGGAAAATAAGAAATCTTGATGCGAGCTTGATCTTGGATACAAGGATTTCATATTTATTTCATTTCATACCTTTATGTGAATTAGAGTACATATATGTATATGATGTGTCCATTGTAACATGTTTCACATGAAAACTAGTAATAGGTAGTGATTATATAGGGAAGCAAGAAATATTGTGTTAAATGAAATTGACAATGTCGCTAATTAAGAAAGAATTTTAAAGTAAAAAACAGAAATGGCTAGCAGAGTGATGAAAGAATCTATTTGGAGTGATACAATTAACTCACTTTCTCATATCGATAGGAACTTTCACTGGTTGACTTCATATTAGTAGTATTTGGAAAGAGCAGAGTGTGCAAATAAATTTTATTGATTGCTTGAAGAGAACATACATTGGATGAAGAAATAAAGGAAATTACTATAAGAATAATATAGTTTCTAGACCTATGATTATTGCGATATCATCCATATAATTATCACTAACCCATAACCTATATCACTTAGACAGATAGATAATTGGGTTAGGCACATCAGGAATAGTTATTTCTAAAGTTGTAGTGAACAACTCTTATCATTTGATGAGGCTAAAACTAAGTGAAAAATGTGTAAGTCATATTATTTTAGTTTTGTAACTGGTCAATATTATCGATCTATCACTAGGTAGAAAACAACCTCTCCTGTGGTTGCCTTTCTGGCCCATGTGGGAATATGTTCTTTAAGTCAGTCCGCAAGCAAAACGTTTTTTGTTGCACTTTTGACAATTTATCTTTGTGGGATGTGTTTGAAAGTTGGGAGTATTTTTCAAGCTTCTTTTTCCTTACATAAACATTGATCTCTAAATATGGAATCACATAAGATCACATCTTCGACTTTGAATTGTGTTTGAATGGGATGTATACCTATCATATGAAAAGGATGAAATGCTTAACATAAGGACATTAGGATACAATATGAATTCACTATTGATGACAGATTAGGGTTCAGGAAGTAGCTTATCATGGCAAGGAAATAAGTCTATCTCACACTTTGTAGTATAATGTTCCTTATTATCGATAACTAATACAAGTTGGAGATGCCATCCAGGCTCAATTGGAAATCAAGATGTCATCTTATCTGATTTTTGCAAGAAATCGTGAATGTAAAAGAATGTTGAGGCTTCAACAATCACGATTGTTGCTTTCATATGCTATGAGTATTTTTAAATCTTGAATAATTTTCCATGAGTTAAGCTAGTTTTTGGTTACATTTTATCAAATGCGGAGCCTCTCATTATCACGTCAACGAGAAATGTGAGAGATACAAAATTGTTTTGCAAAAGGTGCATAAGTGCAGGTAGATACACATAAACCAAACTTTTCAGGCCCCAAACTCTAACAAGCCCAAACAACTAATTAATTAATTAATATATATTATTCTGTGATAGGGAGTTGTTCGAAAGAAGTGTGGGGAAGGGACATTTATGCACAACTACATTTTGTGTAACACTTTTTCTATACATTCATGAATTCTTTTTAAATGGGGTTAACGTTTCAACTTTAGCAAGTTTCTTCCACACATTTTGATTTTACATAACAATTTCCCGATATATTTATTTAGGGGTAAGTAGTGGGTTGACAAGTTTATTTTTCACTTTCATTTTGTGCAACATATTTTCTATATATTCATGAATTCTTTCTACACGATATTAGTTTTTCAACTAAATTTGATTCAGGTTTAAGTAGTATCGAGTAAGTTGATACTAGATGGTGTAATTTTGAGCAAAGAAGAAATATGGTTGACATATAAGTGAGAGAAGAAATTTCCAATAATTGTTGGATGTTGTATGCTTTTTTGAGGTTTTTGATATTGAATGGATTGTAATGTTCATTTCTGTTTGCATTGAAATTTTTGAATTTTCTAGTGTCTAATATCTTAGCACTTTTGTTACCAAAATCAATTGACTTCAACACATTTAACATAAAGCTAATGGAATGAAATATTAATTCATTGTTGTTGGAAAATCATTATGTAGGTGTGAGGTCGTGGAGGAAAATTAGGGTTCAATATTTTCAATTATAGATGTAGTCAGGGAATAATTTAGCGTATCACAATAGAATTTTGTCAAGTATTTCATATTATGATCAGTCAATTCTTGTCTATGTTCAAAAGTTTAGGTTTTTAGTTACATTGTATCTAATGTTTCTTGTTATTAATAGCTAACAAAATCTTGAGATGCCACTGAGGTTGAATTTTAATTTAAGAATTTACTTTCAATGAAATCATGAATTTGAGTGACAATCACCGCTTCAAAAATCACAAGCCTTACTTTCATATGCTATGAGTATTCACAACCAAGATACATGTAAACCAAACTTTTCATTACACAAATTTTAACAAGTGAAAATGGATAGCTAATTGATTAATATGTAGTGTTGTGTGGGAAGGAGGTGTATGAAATAAATGTGCAGGGGGGTTGTATGCAGAGCTACACATATTCTGAAAGGAAATTTTTTTCCATTCTCCATTCAATCGGCTTGAACATGTTCTGGCTATCGGCCTTCACCCTAATTTTCAAAGTTGTGTATCATGTTATTTTAAAATCAAATTTGGTTCATTTTTTTTGTATTATAATATCAAATAAAATGATTTGAAATCGACATACTTGTGAGGAAGAGATTAGCCATCAAGTTGGTTCATGGTAGAGGTAGTTGAGCACGTATCGACACAGTATTTATTTGTAGTTGTCGTTGTACAATTTTCTATTTATAGTTATTATTGAAAGTCTCTAAGCTAATTGTCATGATCATAAATAAGTCATATTTATTTTATATCATAACTTTTTGTCCCTTATGACACAGATATTGATGATATCAAAGAAGGAGACAAGTACAGAGTGAATGGACAAGAGGGTTTCGAAATTTCAATATTTATTTCCATTACTTCCTATAAATGTTGGCTTTGGTATCTTTAATTGATATTTAGTGAGAGTGTTGTGTGTAACTATTTTCACATGAAAATTAGTAACAATTGGTGATTGTGAAGGGAACACATAAATGTATAGTTAAATGAGATTGAGAATGTTGTTGATTCACATAATATTTTTTAGTACAAAGAAGAAATGCCTAGTAGAGGAAGGAAATAAGTTATTTGCACTGATACAATTAACTCACTATCTTATATCAATGAGAACTTTCACTTGTCGACTATGTATGAGTAGTTTGTGAATCTATCATTGGAAGATAAAAAAACAACAAGATTTTGACTAGTGGATTGGTGAATGTTGCAGGTGTTCCAGAAGTCTGTGATTTTAATGAAATTATGTTCGCAAATAATTTTGATTCAAGAGAAAGAACAATTGTTCTTATAGTGAAGAAGATTCCTTGAATCCTAAGGCATTTGGATGGATATCCAGGCTACCTAAATTGAATAAGTGTTTAAAATTTTTCAAAGTAGATTGTTTCCTCATGTCAAAAGCAGGAGGGGTTAGCATTATTCAATAATTCATTTCCCTAACTTGTCAGGCTCCTCTCGATCTTTCTCTCCTAGATATTTATTTCTTTACACAACTTTTTAGGACTTATGTTGGCTTTGTGCTCACGTGATGGGTGAAGAAACTAAAATAAATTTCTTAAAATGAATTCTCTATCTCCTTTGTCACTCGTACAAAAAAGTTCTATATTCAACTACATCAATGTCATTTGTGATGAATTAGCTTTTCAATCCTTTAATTTTTTTAGGAGCAATAGATTCTTTATGATGGTGTATCTGCTAAAAACCCTCTTGTCAGGGCATGTGTTTGACGACTTAGACTATAATCCTAGATTCAATTTTAATGAAGAACCAATGTGGTTCTAGTATCCCATGACATGAAAGCACAAAAATTCTTTAATTTTTTGAATAATTCAAGATGTATTTGTAGAGAAAGTTGATTACATGATTACTAGCCAAGAGGCTTGTCAATACTGCATAATCCCAAATTTTCTTGTGGAAAATGGGTGCATGAAGAAAGAGAAAGTAATACGGTAATTCAAATTTATCATTTTGAAGATAAGCCATTACTATTGCCAAAATTTCTTATAGATATGTATTTTGTTGTTGATGTTTACGAGAAATACCATTGTTGGCTAGTTATATTTGAATGTAAAAAGAGAAAAAAAATATTTCTTTGTCGTTTGCTATTGGAGAAATCAATGTGAAGAATATGGATCATGCTATGGATCTTACAAAGGATTTATATCATTTCAAGTGAGGGTGAATCTGTCGAAGCCTTTGATCCATAACATCTATTTAACATATACCTAGATACTTTTTGGTACCAAAACTTATTTCCAAGAGTTAAAGAGAAAATAAAAGAAAGTCAATGGACCAACAAAAAATCAAGAGTTTCTAACAGATAGTAAAAATGTTATTAAATAAAATAGTGTCATCACTTGAGGAAGATACTAGAAAATATGTACATATCCTACGCAACAATCTCAATATTTCACATGTGATACTATCTAGAGTTCATCTTCCCATCGAAGAAAGAAAAAATCTACTACAAGTGTAAGAATGGTTGATGATGGCAAATCAGGTGGTGGATGTGGTGAAGAGTCTCCGTAGATATTCACTCATACAACTCCACCATATGTGTAAAGTAATTTATTCAAATTTTAAAATATATACTATGTGGAGTGAAGAGGAAGATAACTCGACTCGATATAGTCCCTACTCTTTATAATTCTTTGATATAGACTTCACACAATCTTTCTCTTGCACCTCTCACACACCCTTTCTCTGCATAGAAAATAGTAGTAGATTGATATTAAATTAATATATAATGGCTTCCTCCAAATATATGTTCACCTCCAACCCCTCACTTACATAAGGGAATTAAAGCTCCTTCTATTATTATTTGTATTAATTCAAACCTGATGTTTTATCTGTCTTAATGCTACGATTAACTAAAACTCCCCTTCCAATAACTACAAGTTTTTTAATAATTTATTCGAGGAATTAGTGCATATTTAGGACATCATTTGAGTGCTTGGTAGCATTATATTTACTATCTTTTTTCACTACCAACAAATGTTTTACTATCAAAATAGAGTGAACAAACCCTCGTATTGATGTTCCCCAAATACTAAGTGCATCAGTGATTTCATATTTGTGAATTAAGCACCTAGTATCCAATAAATGTAGTGTGTTTTTAATCCATGTGAGGAAGAAGTGTTGTGCAAGAGAAATGGTATGCAGAGCAAGCAACACAAACGTTTTTCACAATGTTCCACACTTTCACATTCATTCTCCCTATGCACAATCCTTCCATACACTTCTATTCCAAATAATACAACACATAAATAAATTAATTTAGCAATTTTGTCTTGTTAAAGTTTGGGGCATGAAAAGTTTTGTTTATGTGTGGATTGGATGTAGAATAAGTGTAGGTGATTAACTGTCTCTATGACTCAATTTTGTATCTTCAAATGATATGGTTTCTACCAATTCATGCTACGCTAAAAACTAAGATTTAAAAACTATTATTATTTTTTTATAATTTTTTAATTTTAGTATATCATTTAGATTTTTAGTGTGTGATGGTTGTTCAAAGAAACTAACATAAACCTTCCCCCTTTGCACATAAATATCATATATTTTGGTGTATCAAGAAAGGGTGTGTGGTGAAAGGGTTTGCAGATGAGTTTGTGTCCCTTTCTCTACACATGGATTCCACACACACACCTTTTGTTACACTCACCACACACAATTTCTACTGCACTCCTCACACAAATTTAATCCACACACCAAAACATATCTTATTATCCTCATTTCTTATCTTGTCTATGTAACTTTGTAGAATTTCATATTCCTAAAAAGATATCTCAACAACAATTCAAATCATTTGATCATGCTAATGGGGAGGTCAAAGGATTATGTTGGGAAATAGATTGCAACTTGATCCAGGAATGATCAACAAGAGGTCAAGTCTAGAATCAATATATACTATTATGGGAAATAAAAATTTGAGAGTGGGTATACTTACTAAATCCATAATATATATTAATGTAAATACTTTAGCTTTTGAATGTCCAAGGATTCTAAGAAATGAATCTTGCTATATTAGTTCACACAGAGGGAGAATTAAGATATTGAACCATCTGCATAAGTCTCCCTAACACAAGATGTTAGGTCCCTATAATACTAGTGATGCCCCCATTAATATTGTAGTTGTATCCCTTGTTAATATTGTTGTGCCCATATTGTCCCAATATTGTTATTACTGTGCCCCATAGAATCCCTCTATTGTTATTTTTTTGCGTTTATAATATTATTGTTAGGTCGGCTTGGTTATATTGTGACCCATTAGACTCCTATGTATAGAAAGGAGGTTTTGTCATTTGAATCATTCCAGAATTTTTCAATGGTGTAATGTAAAGGAGGTTTCCCTGTCGAACAGGCTTATTTCTAAGGCGTTGATCTATATTTTCTATCTTTTTGTGAGCTGGTTTCATAACACAAGAATGCATTGAACATACCTTGAGTGAAATACATTGAGTATTAACAAGAAATGTTAGAGTTTTAAATCTTTTATCAGAAATGAATCAATAAACTAATTAGTACTTTTGGTTTATTAATGTGTGTGATGAAGAAGTGTTGTGTGAGAAAATGGGTGTGTGAATCAAGGCGCAAAAACATTTTTCTGCAATGCCTTGTATCTCTGCAAACATTTCCACACGTTACATATTAATCAATTAATTAGAAATTTGGGTTTATTAAAGTTTGGAGCATGAAAATTTTGGGTTACATGAATACTAAGTGCATTTGTGATTTCACATTTGTTAATTAAGTAGTTATATTAATTGAAGTATCTTTTAATGTGTATGAGGAATAATTGTTGCATGAGAAAATGACTGTTTGGAGTAAGGAACAAAACATTTGTTTTGAAATGTTCCATTCCTCCACATACATTCTTGCAAGCTACATATTAACAAATTAATTAGTGATTTTTGATGTAAACGTGGCAACATTTGAATTCTTCATAGTGTTTCCTCTCAAACATTGTGTAATGCTCATTGATTCATCAAGCTTCATAACTAGTATCAATTCTAGCATACTGAAATGATTAAATTTAAAGAAAGTTAAATGAAAATAAAGAAAAAATAATATGTGGATGCCATAATAGGAAAAGGGAAACCTGAAATAATCAAGAAGATTGGAAGCATTGGTAAATGAAGCTAACATTAGTTTATGCAAGAATGATTACTTTGTCGAGAATAACTTGAAAATATATTATCAGACTCACTCTTACCAGAATTATTATCTAGTAGGTGATTAGAAAAAAAAGATTACAAATTGTGAAAGATTGCTTCACTACCAAAAAAGGATAATAAACATAGATCGACAACAATTTTAGGATCAATACACAACCGATAGTCATTAATTATGAGTGGTAATTATCAAACAATATTATTTGGTCCTCAGCTTGGTGATGGAGGAGGATGGAGAATACAATGTACATGTTTCTCCATGTCAGACAATATTCCTTCAAAGCAATAAACTTCTTCCTATAAATGCCCCTCACTGCTTTATAGATTTGCTGATGTGTCCTGCATCTGCCACTGGTTGAATTGGAGATCATTTATGAATGATATGATCATGTCATGTATAAATTCCTTGTAGATTCAAACTGTTTATGTATTTTGTGAGAACAAAAGACTTGAATCCACGCTACTCATTAGCAGAAACACTTAATCACTCAAGAAATCACAAAAGATGAGACAAGATTCAATCACATATGCTCAGAGATTTATCTAAGGGGAAATCTTGTTGCTCAAAATCCCTTCTTATCTATATATTGCATTAGATTATAAAAATAGAGAAGAAAATAATTTAGAGAAAATTTCAGCCTAAAAGTGGCCTCCTAAGGAAAAATAATAAAACAATATTTAAAACAATAAAATTAATACTTATGATTTTTGGAGGGAAAAGAACAAAAATACTTGTTTTAATTATATTTTTGGCTTATATTCTTATCTGTTTACCCAAATTTCAAGTGTATACATGCGTTAGATGAGAAATTAAATTCCACATCCAATAAATACCCATTATGCATACTTTTTAGAAGACCCACAATGATAAAAATTGAATATAAATAAAAAAGCATCTTCATCATGATTTTTTAATGTATCTTCAATATTTTATCAAATTCCAGTCTTCTAAAAGGTATGAATAATGGGCACTCATTGGATGTGGAATTCAAAATATTTATATGTACCTCTTTTTAAATTTAAATGATTTTGATTGGTTTACATATTACAACATGGAAATTACAGGAAAATTTCATGGGAACTTTTACGCTGAAATTTCCTCTAATGCAATGCTTGTTCAACCTGAACAATCTCTGCACAAGTACAATCTATCTCACTGGGTCCCAAGTTGACTCTGGCCAATGCTTACAAATTTTTGCTTCCTGCCAAGATCCTAGTTCCTTGCACTGTTTCTTAAGGAATTATCCCCCTATTAATTAGGGAAATCCTTATCCTAAATTGCACAATCCCTATAGGCCCTTATTTGACAACATGCACCACCTGTACAAGTCGAAAATTTATACAACTTAGTACACTTCCTTGAACTCCAATATCAACTAGGTAACTTGAATTTAATGCATGCATGAGTTAACTGTGGTTGATTTATTAGCTAATTGGTTGAACACTTGAAGCTTCACACCATTACTAGACTTTCTACTATTTCTGCTAACAGTTGGAACTAGTTTAACTAACATTAACTCAGTTTAACTAAATTAAACTATTACAACACAAATTAAGCTCAACGTAGGCTCCCAAAATTTATGAACCACTCTACATGACTCATGTTTGGTCCTCAACTGGATTAATTGATCCAACTAAGTGAAATTAACTTATTTAACTCATTCTCATTGTCTTGTGACGTGGAATTACAATTTTCTCCTAATTTAATTGAAAAGAAAACTAAATCAAGTTTTTCTTGTTGTCATTTTCAACACTCCATCTCAATAAGAAATGGATTATCTGCTACCGTGATCGTGCCTATATGGAACTAAAATTTTCATTTTGACAATTTCTTTGTCAAAATATCTACATGCTATTCCTCTGTAGGAATGTACTCCAACAACATGATTCTCCTCTACACAGAATCTCATAGATGGTGATACCAGATGATGATATGCTTGGATTGATCATGAGAAAATGGATTCTGATAGAGTTTGATACAACTTTGGTTGTCACAGTAAATCATTGTAGGATCCATCATCTGACCAAACAACCCAACAAGAATCTTCCTCATCTAGATAACTTCGTAAGCTGCTTGACTAACAACCATTTACTATGCTCCTATTGAATTGAGTGCAATTGATCTATGCTTCTTGTTGTAGCAAGAAATTGTTGTTGACCCAATACTGAAGATGCCTCCTGATGTGCTCTTCCCATCTGATGGACTACCAACCCAATCTGCATCTGTGAAGCCTTACAACATCACTCCCTCTATTTTTCCATACAAAATACCAAATTGAGTGGTGCCTCTGAGGTATCTCAACACATGTTTGGTTGCCTTCGAATACAGTTTGTTTAGCTTAACCATTTCTTGTCTAAGTTGGTTAACTACATAACACAATTATGGTCATGTGTTAACCAAATACATAATTGAACCCACAAACTTCCTATAAAAGGTAGCCTCCACTACTTCACCTAAAGTAGCATCTTCTTCCGTCAAATTCCCTACTAGAGGAGTCTCATTGGGTTTGTTGCTCTCCATGCAAAACTTCTCTAGTATTTTTTTGACATAATTTCCCTTAGAGACAAAAATTTACCCATCTCCTTTCCATACTTCCATACCAAGGAAAAAATGCATGAGCCCTAGGTCCTTCATCCCGAATTCTCTTGCAATATCCGCTTTGAAAGATTTGAGAAACTTCTCACCACCTATTAGAATTAAATCATCGACATATAATACTAGAATATTTAATTTATCTTCAACCACAATATGGTTAAGGTTTTCATCTGCTTCACTTTTGGTGAATCCCAACCTAGTGAAATAACTATCGATCCTGGTGTAGCAAGCATGGCATGCTTTTTTCAATCCATACAATGCTCGCTTGATTCTGCATACATGTGAATCTCTATCGAAGGTCTCAAATCGTTCAGGCTGCTCAATGTACACCTCTTCCTCAATCAATCCATTGAGGAATTTTATCTTCACATCCATTTGATGTATCTTCCATCCCATTTACACTGCAAGTGTTAGAATCAATATGATAGAAGGGTACCTTGGTACTGGAGAAAATGTCTCTGCGTAATTGATTTCCTTCACCTGAGAGAACCCCTTGGAAACAAATCTACATTTGTGTTTCTCGATGTTTCTATCTGGCGCTTGCATCACTTTGTAGATCCACCTCAAACCTACCACTGACTTGTTCTCTAGTCTTGGGAAAACATCACAAACATTGTTTCTGACTATGGAATCATATTCCTCTACCATGGCGTCAACCCAGACTAGATTTTGAATGGCTTCCTCGAATGAGGATGGTTTTATCTCTACTAGCTCACTCATTAGATCCATGTACCTCTTATACCAATCTCGTGACCTCCTATTCTTGTTCTATGATGTGGTTTCTCCCACATTCTCTATAACATCATGCAATAATCGGTCATCTTGCTTGGTGTGCTTCCTTCCATATATGGATGTCTCTACATGAGTGAGTGCTTCCATTCTCTGCTCCTCTGCTTGTGAATGCTCCATACAATCTCGATGTTCCTCCTTTGGGGAGAAAATCTTCTCATATGAATGTAGTTGAAGCTCCCTCTCAAGG
>APFE030180144.1:0-19485 GCA_000404065.3 Pinus taeda
TGCATGTGCAAATCTCATGCACAACTATAGTCACAACTGACAGCTGTCTTGCCCTTTCACTCACCTCTAACACTTGTCCCCACTGAACTGTCCATGCACTGAGTTAACTGATGTATTCTTTAGTTGAATTATGAGTTAATAATTATTGAATTAATTAATAATTAATTCACACCACTCATCACTTAGTCTATTGATCAGTTAAACTAAATACAAGTAGTTCAACTAAGTCAAACTGAACACAACTCCATCAACTCCTCATCCAACTCCACAGAACTCAATCACTGAAGTCCTAATTGAAGTCCTCCATGCAAAAGCTCAATTAACCAATAAGAAAAGTGTATTTCCTTTTAGCAGTTGCATGTGCCACATCTGTAGCTCATACTGAAGTGCTCCAAGAGAATAAGATAATGTTTATAGTCCAAATATTATTAAGAGCTAATAATATTCGACTGTTCTATTTTTAGCCTGGCAGTCTAAAAATAGACTCTGCCCATATGTCTAAAAATAGAGGTCCATCTATTTTTACTAGCCTGACCAATCATCCATATATAGCATCCTACAACTCATAGACCATGATCCATATGTCTAAAAATAGACATAGTCTAAAAATAGACTTTGTGCCAAAAATAGCCTGTGGGACCACTTAGTGAAGGCGACTTCTTTTCACTAAGCTCCATCATCTTGTTGCATTCTCAACAACTGTCCCTTTCGGCAACGACCTGCAAGTAGATCACAGTCTCACCTGAAGTGACTATGTGAGGATGAAGAACTAGGTTTCTGCAACCTTGAAGGATGTGGAGAAGTGGTATTATGTTGTTTTATTATTCTTAATATACATAAATTACTTTTCCATGTTACATTAACAATTTAAACATATCAATAAAAGCCATAAATCATCACTATGCTTAATAAAGTGCAATTGTAATAAACTACTACACCATAAAAGATAATAAGAAAATATACACATGAAGACACCAAATTACCATGGTTCACCCCAATTTGGGGCTACGTCCACAAGAGTTATTGCTAACATAATGATTATTTATACAACAAATAGTTTCTGACCTCGACACTAAGTTGTAGGTCGTCTATGCACATAGTTGCATAATCATGCCTCTGTGCTCTTAGCTGTGGAGCCTCACATCTTCTTCCAACTACAAATCACAATAATTTGACCATAATACATAGATATGGACCATAACTAATTATTTTATTCTTATTGTTTGACCCTATATATACTATTACATCAAGGGTTACATTGTTACAATACCATGGACTCCCTAATACAAGAAGCTATGGTCCCAAAACCCATTGATCTTTCACATTATTACAAAAGGAAGGGGCTTTGACCCATATCTAAGCCCTTATACCATGTGGTATATTCAACTTATCCACTGCGCACTCCACTTCGTACCCCACTGTGTGCTCCGCTCCACAAAACATAGTCTTTCCCAAAAACTAGGCCAAGTTGGGTTGCGCCCAACAAGTGGCTACTCAGGTTTTTTGACATTACTTCCTAAATATGGATCAGAATGGTTAGGGTATTGTTTCACTAGACTTACTTCATGATAGTCCAAACTATACCCATTTATCCCTCTATATCCTTCCAACAAGTCTTGGTACTCTTCCTATGCAGTTACAAATGAATAAAAAAATCCTCGGGCTTGCTTCTGAAGTGTAAGGATCATAAGGTTCTACCTCCTTGATATGTATTCCCAACATATATGATCTTGGAGATTTTGACCTCTAAGGAATAGTTTTATGGGATCCTAGCCTGCTCGAAATTGTTATTAGGGTAGATGATTCTGCCTCAAGTTTTGAACTTAGGTTCCAAATGAATGTTACTCCTCCTAAATCTTGATTCTTCTTTCCTCCATGTCATATTCTACCTACACATTTAGTAATTTTGGGGGCACTTAGTTTTTATCCTTCTTTATTCTTACAATCATATGTGTCCTGACTCCTTATGAGGTCAAGCCTGCTTTACTTTATCGAAGTGGTGTGTAGGTTCTTACCTGTCATATTACCACCCTATCACCTTAGAGCCACGAAAACATCTAACACACTTCTAGACAATGCATCGAAATAATAATGATACTCACATTTATGCACCTCTAATAACATGCTCAGCCACAATGCCAAAATGTTGGGAAAATTAATTGTCCTTTAATTAGAACCAATTAATTACACATGCACATATATTGCCAACTAGGCTAAGTCTTTTATTTCAAGGTGATTATGCAAAGCATATGAAGGCAGAAATATTAATTAACATTATTCAATTTTAAACTCTTCCAATAACATGACACATAATCAAAATGAAGTTTCTCTAATAAATCACCCTCAACACACCAAAATTATTGCTATCACAATTCAACATCCAAGACACTCTACTCATAGTTCTAAAATTAAAATCACTCTTGCAAAATAAAATTACTCAACCACTTGGAATCATAAATGATGAAAAGGAGACAACACTCTTGGAAATAATTCCATAAACCATTGAACTAGAACCTCACGCAATCATTAAACTCATTGCAATCGTCACCTCTTCAATCTGTGCAACACAGTGCAATAGATATGCAACAATTGACCTATTATTCTACTCTATGGAACCCCACAACTGTAGCCTGTGGGAAATTATGAATAACACACAATGAGAAATGGATCAATCAAGGATCTATGTTTTTACATAGGTAATTAATATCAACTATTCTAAAATCCAAATTATTATTTGTTGCAACACATTAATGCAAATATCTAAAACATCAAATATAACTAAAAGGAAATGAAAAAAACTGCTACACTACCTTACTAATATAATGATCCCTTCTAAAGAGGAGGGCCCTTCCTCCTTGGTAGGGAGTTGGTAATGTACAACTCACAAACTAAGTTAGTGGAGGATTACCGATCCACAAACCATAAGAGTTTACATTAATCTTAGAAAGAGGTTATAGATGCATAGTCTATCCAAAAACACAATAGTTTCACCCCAACACAAGGAAGAGGGCTTCTACTCTTATAGATTTAAATTATGTCTATTATTGAAACCATGATCAACTATGAGAATATTCCAATTCTCATGTTGTCCAAATCAAGAGTCTTATGTAACATATTACAACCAATTTACTGATAATAAAATAAATGTTGTAATAGTGTATCTAATTAGAAGGAGGTCAAGAATAGAAAGTCATAAATGCCATAGCCAAGTTGGTTGTGTTATCAAAAATGTAGTTCACCTCGCTGCCACAGTGGCATAGAGTGGTACAACTGACTAACATCCTATGCTGACTCCTGATGACATTATTGAAGAAATAGTGTATTGTGAGATAGAGTATCAACAACATGGTAGTAGTATCAACAACACCTATTCAATAACATAAAACCTATAGGAACAACATTCCATGCAAACAACAGTACTCCAATGAGCCAAGTTATCCAGAAACTACCTATTTGTCAATTATATCAATAAATTTACTCAAAATAATCAACCTTCTATCAAAATACAAGAAAAACTATGTGAGCTAAGGTGACATAAAATACTATCATGTATTAGTCAAAAATGTTATTAATGGAGTAATAGAGTATGGTTAAGGGAAAATATGGTAGAAAATATAGGAAAATGAGGGTGAGAAGGATGCCAATTCCACATCGCAACATCTGCCTCTATTAAAGGTGTGCCAAAATCTAGGGTTTGAAATCCTCCTTCACTCAAATTTATTGTCATCCCGTTAATAGCCTAGCCTCAACCCTCCAGTCATCTCCCACTAGAAATCATCATCATGATGTATCTTCTCCGGATGATATCTTTGACTAAATATTTGGAAATCCCTCAGTCATAACAACATGTTTGGATCCACTCATGAGAATAATATCAATAAGTAGCTAATATGATCATTGTACCAAGATCCATAAGGACTCACATCTCATAATGAAATAACCTTGATCTCATGTCATCATGACTCCATCAATTTATTGTTGTATAGGAACCACACTAGATAACCCCCATGACCTCTACTTGCCATATGATTTCCATAGTCAATCATCTCCTCATGGTTTAATGATATGTAAAGGAGTGTTGGTCATGGTTACCTCCACTCTCATCTCCCATTTAATATGTTGGAAGCATCCTTCCGTACTTCCCCATCATGTAAGTTAGAAAAGGAGGATATGACCCTATCCTACACTCTAATTCCTCGAAAAGTATTTCACTATTAGGATCCAATGGCCAATCTCTTGGGCTCAAATTGAACGTAATAGCTCCCTCCTTAGCCTCAACATACCAAGGTGCACCTTCTTTGTCACACCTATGAACCATTATCACGATCTTAGTCTCTCCCTCCTACTCTAATATGCTTTTCCTCTCCACCAACTTCTCTATATTTTCTGTCAAAAAGGACATAATTTCCACATGTTGCAAGAGAATAGACTCATATCTCCAATACTCATATCTCCACATGTAGCTCCATAATATTGATGTTCACTCTTGAACATGGTAGCCATCATCATTTTTGTGTTCGAGTCTCCTCTTTGATCTAGTAAGCACCCTACTATATGCATCATCTCAAATTTAGCTACCTCTTACTACTCCAAAACATCCACTTTCTTCGTGATAGGGAAATTATTTGCCAAGTGATTTTATCCATGGACCCAACAAGATATAACCTTCTTTTGTTTGGCTACACCTATTGGCCTAAATTACTTCTTCAGAAGTATTCCGCTTCTCTTAGTACTTCTTCTTCTTTCCCTTATAGCTCCACACATCCTCCCTATTCTCCTCATCTTCCTAGTAATAAGAGATCTTCTTAGTTATCGCAATGAATATTGGAATATCTTGGAATCCTTGCTTCATGACTTCCATTTTTTCCCATGGTTGGAGATCGTTAATAAAGGCATACATCCTTTCCTTATCATTCATATACATAAGCTCCAATATAAGACTTGAGAACTCATTAATATAGGTTTGGATCTTTTTAATATGCTTCATATCCATCGAATTATGATTTTCCATCCATTTTTAAGTCCCTGTTCCAAACTACACATACAAGAACTCTTTTAGCTCTACCCAGGTCTCAATATTATCCATGATATGACCATCTTTAAAATCATCAAGCTAGGTTCTCCACCAAAATTTTATTGTTCCTCTGAGATACATGGTTGTTGCATTGACTATTAACTCTTTATCATTACCTTCATTTGTTCCAACATTTTTTCCACATCCCAATTGAATCTCCAAGAACATTAGTAGTTCTAGTACCATAATTTTTCTTTGGTTCTTTCAACTTCACCTTGAATGATGAAATACTTGAACTCTCCCCGGTGTATTTCTTCAATACTATGATGGTATCATCATGTAATCTTATGATTTCCATAAATGACTTTACCTGATATTCTAATTCCTTCATCCTATCTTCATGATCTCAGAGTTACCTCACTACATAATCAATGGAATAGGAACCCACATCATGGGGCTCTCTTCATCTTTTGGATCTCGACTTGGATATCTTAAAACTATTTTCCATGGACTTCCATACCATCTTCCATCCATGCAAAATTCAAGTTAATATCTCGGACCTTCTCAGATAGTTCCACCTAATCTTGGTCCATTCCATTAGACCTAGTGTTCACCATTGTCACCTACTTCTTCCATATCTTACCTTGTCAAGATCACTTCAACTTTCCATAACTACAACCTGTGCCAAGAACCAATAACCCAAAACCCCTTTCCAACCTAAAAATCAATTATAGAATCCCATTTCTCCAATAACCAAAAAACAGAAAGGGTGTTGTCTTTGTAATCTTCCTTCGGTTCATTTTTCTTTCCATACCACCTTATTTAGAACCAATAGTATAGATATCAACTCTAATACCACCTCTGTGTGGCACATATCTTTACCACTTACACCAGTATCTCCTCTAACTTAATGTATAATGCCATGGTATGATACCACCTATCATGAACCCAAGTACTCCTACATTTACAAGGTTCCTTTTGGCACACAAGGATCCCTCGAGCATGTGGCACCAACATATTTCACCTCTTCCTCATTGTGTGCATAGTTCTTCCACCTAAACTACACCTCACAATAATTTCACTTATATAATCACTATATTATTAGTTACTTAAGGAAATATCATAAATCTTTGATATAGTGCAAGTAATCTGACTGTCTCTTTTACCTCAATTAAACTTCCATTCATAAATACATGAGAATTATATGGAAGATATCAACTCACCATTAACACCATCATACACATGCGCAATATTTCATAAAAGAATGGTCCTCTGGCATTCTCATTTTATTAATGGAACACAATTACAATAAATCCCCAAGAAAATGGCTTAGTTAGTAAGAATTGATAGTTGTAATTATAAAGGAATTACCAAAAACCCTTCCTTCACCTATTGCCACCATACTAGGTCAAATTGACACCCTATGCAGTCCTTTGACACCTTAGTAGTTTTGCTTAGCACATTTCTAGGACCCTACCACCCTTTGAGTCCTACTAAAATTCAACTTCTTAATTCACTTGGGTCTACATGACCACATGCCCCGAGTTCCTCAATGCCTTTGTATCCTCTCCTTCCATTCACATTGTTTCAATGGCCCTTGAAAATTACTTTAATTGTTCTACTAATTTTTTTGTTTTGTTTATTGAATGCATAACTACATCATAGAAATCCTCTATATATACCAACCATTCCTCCTCCTCATGTGGTTTCACTCCTCCATATGATAGGTATTCTCTGCTTCATGGATTGGGTGCTTAAGGTCAGGCCAAGCCTTCCCTTCACACAAATGCCCACATTTTTACCTTGTCAACACCATTATGTCATGCCAACCTATTTGGCTAACATAGATTTAACCACTCGATCTAACCTTCATTAGAGGAGATTTCAACCTGAAATTGACCTCCTCATGAACAAAAATAATAAAATACGAGTTATAAATTTTGGAGGGAAAAGAAGAAAACTCTTTTTTTTTTAATTGTATTTTTGGCTTATCTCCTTATAGGTTTACTAAAATTTCAAGTGTATATTCTCATTGTATGTGGAATTAAATTTCACATCAAACGATTACCCATAATACATACTTTTGAGAAGACCCACATTGATAAAAAACGAAGATACATAAAAAATGTTTTCAACATGTTTTTTAATGTGTCTTCAATTTTTATCAATGTGGGTCTTCTAAAAAGTATGGGTAATGCATACTCATTGGATATGGAACTTAATTATGCATCCAATGAGTGTCTACACTTGAAATTTCAGTAAACTTATAAGGAGATAAACCAAAAATACAATTTTAAAAAGTAGTTTTTCTCCTTTTCCCTCCAAAATATTTACAATTACCTCTTTTTAAATTTAAAGGATTTTGATTGGTTTAAATATTATGAAATGGAAATTACATGAATATTTCATGGGAACTTTTAGGCTAAAATTTTCTCTAATGTGACCTCCACTTCACCAATCCCAACATGATTTCAACCGCTCATTTGGAACTCAACATATTTCTCATTCAGTGACACCCTCCTCTCAGTCCAATATGCCTCGGGTCAACTTCCCTCTATCGCTCAACTGCTTGTCTAGGAGTGTCTTGGCTGAGACCAGGGGAAATCATGTTGGCTCCCATGGAATCATATTATGTCCTTTTCCCATTTTTTTTCCAATTCGGTTGCTTGATCACTCATTCCAATTATGTCACCAAGCTACCCACATATGCCCAATCAATACCCAAAATATTATTTTTTTTGCCACCTCGTCTTGGCACACTCTCAATTGTAAATCCACTTTTTCCATATTTCCTATGATATCTTTATCACAATTCATGTGATGGGTATGTCTCCCATGGCACGTGCCTCAGTTAAAGGTGTGCCCAACTCCAAGGCTTAACGAGTTCTAATTATAGATATCCTTCATCTTCATAATCTATGTACAATAATTTATTATCACTTCTTGTATGCACTTACTATAGTTATTTTCATAGTTGCATCATATTCGCTTTTCTCTTCTTTCATCGATTTATTTAGGTGTAAACATTATCAGTTTAGGAGAGAGAGCGTGATGTTCTCTATAGTTATTGGTAACAAATTTTTTAGTAGACATATTTTTATTTTCAACTTTCCTTGCTAGATTGAGAGAATGCTCTAGGGATTTAGTTCTAGTGAGGCACGCTTGATGCTGGACTCCTTCCATCAATGTTCCCATAAAGAAATATAGTAAATTATGATATAAAATTTTCTTTACCCTAAGAGTCAACGTTTGGATTTTTTTTATGCGCTTTATAGTTGTACATGTTTGTTGAAGTTTTAATAAATAACCGAAGAATTTATTGTTCTTAATAACTGCATAATGTGCTACCGCATCCTTGAAAAAGATATACCAATATATAACAAAATCATTTTTCCTTTTTCAAGACCATTAATACAATACAAATTGACCTTGTTCTAAATACATGGATGCCATATTTGTAAGACTTCCACTTAGTGTACATAAAAGTATTGTTTCACCTAGAGTATCCCTTTATAGGTTTGTGATGATGACAAGCATAATTTCATTTCCAATGAGGAAATCTATTATGAATTGTCTTATATCCTCCAAAAAACAAACATATCAACTTTAAATTCACGCACAAATGGAACAATTGCACACACAATTCACTAAATTTCCATTAAAAAAAATATGTACAAATGGGGTGGATTTACAATATGGCCTTTTCTTTTCCATGGCCACTTCTCTCACACTCTCATGCGCTCTAACATTCCTCATAGGCTTACATAAATTTATAGAAATAGATCTAAACTAAATTTGGTTTGAGATCCTAAACTAACTCCTAAAATCTCTTAGATCCTAAAATCCTCCTAACATCTCTAACAATGAGATAATTTTGGTTGAGATCCACTAAATGTGGATCTACTCATCAAATATAATCCTAAAATCTCTAACTCATAAAATATTCTCCTCAAATATTGTGTTACATGTTGATGGGAAATTTCTCTCCTCATTTCTCAACTAGAATTCTATAATCAATTCTCTATTTCATAAATAAAACTAATTCCTATCTTTTAATTACAAATTATTGAGTCAAATTAAATCAATGAAACCTACTCACTTTAATAAAGATGGCAAGATCTCCTAGTTCTTGTTGTCAAGTCGAATGCTGTTGTGTGAAACTCCTATGTTAAAAGTAATTCATGGACTCATGTTCATGAGTTTCTTTTGTTGATTGTATCTTTAACCTTTGTTGTCTAACATTTTTCAATTGTAGGCACATATATTGCAATTTCCTCTCCTCTTGGATCCCAAACTTTGTTTTGTTATTACATGTCTACTTTGTTATCATGATCATCTTTAGTAACCTCTATCTTGATGTCAATTTTTCTCATGCGCTATTGATGTGCTAATGTCATCCTCAATCTTCCAGGTTTCCATACTTTATTATGTAATGCTCCACTTGCCTTGCGGATGTAATCTCTTACTATTAACTGATTTATGTTGTTGACTATATTATTCACTTTAGTATGCCTCCTCTTAGGTAATTTCTTCATCAGCATACATGACGTATCAATTTTGAAATATAATACATTCCTCTGTTGATCCATTTTGCAAACACGGCTCCATTGTAGCTTTGTTTCAAAACTTGAAAATTGTATGGCCTCCATTTCCAAATCACTATCTAGCTTCATTTTTCATGAATATACATATTTTGAAAAATGTTTGAATCACTTTGTTTCATCTTCCATGGTTGTCTTATGAAAGATTGACTTTCCTTTTTAAACCATTCTTCTTTACCTCCATATGTAAATTCCCAAAAATGAGCATTTCTCTCAAGAATGAATGTCTCTTCTTTCCCATTATTGTTTACAAATATGTATGTTGTTGGCCCTCCATGTGCATTCATTCCTTTTTCATCTTCCATAACTTGTTGGTGACTTTTATTGCCTTCTTCCTCTTTATGCTCTATGTCTGCAATTTCCATGTTGTCTTCATCAATATTTGGATGGAATAACCATTCCTCTAACATCTTAAATTATGGACTTCCAAGGTTATCATCTTTAGATTCAAATACTAGAATATTTTCATTTCTATAATCTTTAGTACTTGAAGCACCTATATTTATACAGAAATTATCAATCCTTAAACCATAAGGTTCCCTTGATATCAGTATGATCAAATATTCATGCTAATATGAATTTTCCAAGTACTTCAAGAGCTCATCCCAAATTTGACTTTCTTCTTCCTCATACTTAGTTGTTTTGAGTTCCTGTTCCTTCATCATTTGCCACATATTCCTCCTTAGCTTTATTGCAAACATTTCCTTAACATGAAAATTAACCTTATTCTCTATTTTCCATCCACATCTTGGTCCTTTACACTTCCATGTTGAAACTCCATTTCTACACTAAGTTGTGCCTTAAACTCAACTATTTCCCTGTCAAATTCCTTTTGACTCATCCTCTTCGTGCCATTTGCCTTAGCATACTTCTCCATCATATGTTATACTTATAAACTACAGTAAAATTCAAATTTGGACTGATTATTTTATGGAGATGATGATTTAATTGAATTCCTCTATTCAAGAGGACGAAAATCAACCTAAAGATCATCAAATTTGGACAATGGAAGGTGTACTTATGAAGAAAAGCCCACATATGCACATTTGGAGAGGCCGACCATAAAGAAAATTGGACACCCATGGAAGCCTATAAATAAAAGTGTTTTCAATATCATTTGGACATCACCAAGCATATTATTCTTCTCTTCTTCATTTATTGGTTCACATAGGTATGAGGCTAGGACGACAACATAAGTTCGCAAAAATTTGAAATTACAGGGTGTGAGGCTCACATCTGTTTTATGGTTTTCGGATTACAGTCTGAGACATGTCACAAGGAAAATTTGACCATAATCACTATCTTCCAGGCATCAAGGGTGTGACTAGAAGCCTCCAAACACTCACATAGCTCCTCATTAATGTGATTGGGAAGTTTGACCAAAATTGACTGTTGATCAGAGTTGACCACAATTGACCGCTGGGAAATGGTGTATCTAATATATTATGATGCTCAAAACTTATTTCTGAACGTTTTTAGGTTATTTTGTTGATGATATTGTATTGGGCTTATTATACTCTCTACTAAACATTTTATGAAAGTATAATAGAAGAATTTCAAAGGGTTTTCTCCCTGGCCTTTGACCAAACCTAGTGTCTCTTATTGATGTGTTGATTGTATCCTTTTTCATTATATTTATTGTTCTATCTTCAGTTATTGTTTATGAATGGAAAGACTAATTGTAATTGGAAATATTTCTAATTGAAGTATTTATTTGGGCTAAAGTAATTGACACAACATAGGCCAATCTGAATTTAACGTGGAATCAGAGCTAAGGTGAAGAACAAACCAAAAAGGAGACAAGCATTGAATATATCATCTTTGGGAATGTTGAAGGAGGCAATCTAGTCAAGACAAGATGTCTTCTTTGTTCAAAGAAAATCAGAAGTTGGGTGACTCATCTAATTTTGTTGCATGGAAAGTCAAGTTGGAGATCATAGATGATAATAATAATGCGTTCGTCTACATTTAAGGAAAAGTACTTAAGCCTCTAGAGAATGTTTCTGTTGTTGTTAATAACAAGTGCAAGAAAGATGAGTTAAAAGAAAACAAAATAATAACTTATGGTTTACAAGATAAATTTCTTGCATATGTTTGAAACTTGAGAAGGTCTATGGACATGTATGATAAGGTAGATAGCATGTATGAAGTCAACAATTTGAATTAAATCATCCCTGTAAAATATCAAATCAAAGACACAAATATAAATAAAGGAGAGTCCCTGTAATCCTACATAGTGAGGATATCTAGTCTTAGAGATCAAATGCAAAGAGGTTTGGAATCTGTGTTTGACATGGAATTGGTAATTGTGGCTCTAAGAGGTCTCCCTCATATTTGGGAAACCTTTATTACTACTATAAGAAACAAAAATGTGCTCCCATCATTTGATGAAATTTTTGGAAATCTCACTCAAGAAGAATCAAGGATGATCTAAAGAGGAAGGATTCAAAAGCATAAAGAAGGATAATTTGTTGCATTCATCACTCATGACAAGAAGAAGAAAGGAAAAGTAGGTCCATCAAATTGCCTCCTTCTCAAAATCCAAATGGAAAGAAGGATTTTTTCACATTGAATGCTATAATTTTCATAAGAAAGGCCACTAAGCTTGAGATTTCCTCGAAAAGAACAATGGACCATGTTACAATACTAGAAGAAACAACAGCAAGTTCAATGATCAAACAAGGAGAGATGACCAAAGGAATGATCACAATGGAAGCGATGAAAGAAGAATAAGAGATGCTCCAAGTGATCATGATTAAGATCCACAAAAAATATTCAAAATTATCTAGGTATGAAATAAATGTTGTGAATCAATCTAAATATATTCTTATTTATGCCCTTACTAGTTCATGTCCTCCAGATTCATGGGATAGTTGGTTGGTTTATAGTGGGGCTGCTCATCACTACTTTGGTTATAAGGATGTTCTCTCTAATTTGTTAGAGAGGGAGTTAAATTTTAAAATCATCCTTGGATACAATTCCACTAATCCCATTAAAGGTTTTGGGTCCATCGAATTTCATTCGAATTTAGGAGAATACACTTTTCTCCATGATGTGATGTATGTGTCAAGATTGAGGAAGAATTTGGTATCAACATATGCTTTGGAAGATAGAAGGATGAGGGTTGCCTTCATTAAGGGGAATGTTCTTACTTGTCTTGTTGGATCACCTATGAGAGATTCATTCACATTAGGATAAATATATAAAGGACTCTATAGGTTACTGGAAGACCATTTCTAGCATTGATTTATGATACTAATCATCTAAGCAAGCTATGAAACCAAATATTTTCCCATCTACATTATGATTCTCTTTCAAGTTTTGAGAAATTGGTCACAAAAATTCCTCAGGTTCAAGCCCATCATGATAGAGTATGTCCAGTTTGTGCCAATGGAAAGATGAAAATGGGACCATTCCGCTCTAGCAAGAACAAGACAAATGAAATCCTACATCTCATATATTCTGACATATGTGGTCTAATGCTAATGCATTATATTAGTGGAAATCTCTACTATACTACCTTCATTAATGAATTCTCAATAAATACATGGATATATTATTTGAAGCACAAGGATGAAGCCTTGCAAATGTTCAAGGAGTTCAAATTTATTTATCAAAAATCATATAGGGAAAAAAAAAATTCAAGTCCGACAATTGTGGAGAGTACACATCAAAGGAGTTCATTGATTTTTGCGAGAAGGAATGAATCAAGAAAGAAAAAATTATGCCCTATACTCCCAAACAAAATGGAGTGGCTGAAATAAATAATAGGTCCATAATAAAATTTTCCCGTGCCATGCTCCATGATGAAATGTTTTCAAAGTTCCTTTGGGGAGAAGCAACAAATGTCGTTGTATATATTCAAACTAACGTACCTTGTCAAGCATTGGACAACAAGACCACCAAAGAAGTATTCACAGGTGTCAAGCCCATTGTTGTTCATTGTTGTATCTTTGGTTTCCGAATATAGTTTCATGTGCGAAAGGACAAAAGGAACAAGTTGGAAGCCTCTGGAAGAAAAGGTACATCTGTTGGATATTGACAAAATTCTAAATCATTTAGAAAATATATTCCTAGTAAAAGGAATGTTGAAATTACAAGGGATGTTACATTTGATGAGGTTGTTTCCCTTGGAAAATAAAGGGACCTTCCTTTTCCTCCTCCTCCTAAAAATAATGATGATATGGATACTTTAGATGGTCCTTCCATGCCTGAATATGATATAGGTATTATTGATGATACCATGGTGCCCATGGATCCCCTGGATCCTCCTCCATGTGACCCTCCCACCAGGAAGATTCCACTTTGGCTTCATGATACTTTATAGGATGATGAGATACATATTCTCATTTGAAGATCATTTAGAGAAAATAAGAATCCATGTAGGTACGAGGGATATGTTGCAGCCATGACCACCATGATTCAAGTCGAACCTCCCATCTTTGAAGAAGTTGTAAAAAGAAAGTTTTGAAAGATGCTATGGCTGAATAAAATGAATCAATAATGTAAAACGATGTATAGGATGTTGTGCCAAGGAAAAAAGGGAAATACATGGTAAGTTCCAAGTGGTTATTCAAGATCAAGCATGAAGTTGATGGTAGCATTGAGAATTACAATGCCAAGTTTGTGGCTCGATGATTCTCCCAGAAAGAGGGAGAATTTTATGATGATATATTTGCACCTATGGCCTGATATACAACCATTCATTCGATAGTTTCCCTTGCTGTAAGTCAAAGATGGACCGTTCATCAGATGGACATGAAGAACACATTCCTCAATGGCATGTTACAAGAAGAGGTGTACGTTGAGCAACCACAAGGATTTGAAGTAGAGGATCAAAAAACACATGTTCGTAGATTGAAGAAGGCATTGTATGGTTTGAAGTAAGCCCCAAGAGCATGGTACACCTACCTACATAGTTATTTGGTGAAGCTGGGATTCACAAGAATCAATGTCGATCCCAACCTCTACTTCAAGGTAATCCAAGGTATGTCATTTATTTTGGTTTTATATGTTGACGATCCATTATTAATAGGTAGTGAGCCCTAATGATCGAGTGTAAGAGGGATCTAGCCTCTGAATTCGAGATGAAGGACCTTGGACTCATGCACTACTTTCTAGGCCTTGGGGTATGGTAAAGGCTAAGTGAGATTTTCCCTTCACAACAAAAATATGTTGTGAAGTTGTTGGAAATATTTGGAGTGACAGAATGCAAGTCACTACCCATACAGATGGAAATGAACTTCAAAAAGTTATGTGAAGTTGTAGGGCCCAATTTGGCAAATTCATCCAAGTATAGATAGTTAATTAGGACTCTAATGTTCCTAGTGGACACCCATCTGGACATATGCTATGCATTGAATATGTTGATTCAATTCATGACTGGACCTCTCCATGCGCATTGGATTGCTTCCAAACACATTTTGAGATATTTTCATGGGAAGATCACACTTGGTCTGAGATATTATTCTAGAGATGTTCAATTTCATGGATACATCGATGTTGACTGGGAAGGAAACATTTTTGATAGGAAGAGTATGTTTGGATGTTTCTTTAGCCTTGAATCTCCCATAATATCTTGGATGAGAAGGAAGTTGAATTTTGTAGCATTGGGTATCACCGAGGTAGAATATATTACCACTAACACGGCTAGTTGCAAAGTAGTTTGGTTGAGCAAGATTTTTTTAGAGCTATTTGAGCAGGTCCTAGACACTAAAATGATATATTACGACAACAAGAGTGGGATCGATCTGGCAAAGAATTCTATCTTTCATAACAAGTCCAAACACATAGAGATATGATATCACTTCATTCAAGACATGGTGCAGAGAGAAGTCATTAGACTCCATCGCATCTCAATAGATGAGCACATTACAAATATTCTCACCAAGGCTTTGTCAAAAGGGAAGTTATTGATCTTCAAAGAAAAAGTTGGATTGATCGATGTGACCCATCCTAATAAGGGGCATCATTTATCGAGGACACTAAGCCAACTCTTCTCACCTATTTGAGCTCCTAGGGTGAGAATTGAGATGGAGGACTTGTGGGGTTGAGGGATATTTGGAAAATATGGTATCATCCCTATCTATTACTCATAGTGTTGGAGAATATTTCTCCCCTAACTTGGTATTTGTAGAGTATACCCTAGTTGGAATCATTCCCACAAGCTGGGCTTGTTGGGATTTTCCTCCCCCATCTTGTTAATGGGTTGAGGAGGCTTGGGGCATGTGATCCTTACCTTTTGGTAAGTAGGGTATCTAGCCCAAGCTAGGATTTTGATGGAGGTGTTCTACCACATAAATCTTAAGGTTCATTCTTGGGAAGGTCAGTAGGAAATAGGATGGGTTCAAATGTGATCCCTTATATCACCTATTTCTCTATATGGGGTCAGAGATATTTAACTCCCCCATGATATTCTGGGTTGAGATGTGCTCCTCGATGTGCTTTCAGATTGATATTTTCTCTCCGATGAGGTAGAGGGTGGTAGTGTTAGCTCCCCGATGATTATTCTTCTTTAGATTCGAGAATGTTTCAGAAGATAGAGTTGAGCAGAGATGGGACATGATATGACGATAGGATATACATGACATATTGATCAATGGTTAGATATTGATGGGTGGAATTATTCCTAGTTGAGGAGTGTTAAATTATGCAACTACAGCCAATTTCCACTTTATACAACTTATTTGATTGATATTATGAGTGCATTGAATTCCTCTTTTCGGGAGGACCAAATCAACCTAAATATCATCAAATTTGGACAAGGGAAAGTGTAATTATGAAGAAAATCCCACATATGTACGTTTGGATAGGTTGGCCCTAAAGAAAATTAGACACCCATGGAAGCCTATAAATATAAGTGTCGTCAAGTTAATTTTGACATCACCAAGCATCTTCTTCTTCTCCTCTTCATTGATTGGTTTGCACAATTCTGAGGCTAGGACAACAAAAAAAGTTCACAAAAGTCTGAAATGACAAGATCTGAGGCTCACATTTGTTTTATGGTTTTTGGATTCCATTCACAGGCACGTCACAGGAAAATTTGACCACCATCGCTGGCTTGCAGGCATCAAGGGTGTGACTAGAAGCCTCTAGTCGCTTGCACAATGCCTCATGAATGTGATTGGGAAGTTTGACTGAAGCTCACTTTTGACCATAGTTGATCGCGGATGGGAAAAGTTGTCTCTGATAAATTTTTATGATGTAAACATATTTCTAAATTTTATTGGGTTGTTTTGTTGATGATATTGTATTGGTCTCATTGTATTCTTTTCTAAACATTTTATGAAAATATAATAGAAGAAGGATTTCAAAGGCTTTTCTCCCTTGTGGGGTTTTCCCCCTGGTCTTTGACCAAATCTGACATCTCTTATTAATCTGTTGATTGTCTCCTTTTTCATTTCATTTATTGTTCTATATTCAATTACTTTTGATGAATGGAAATACTAATTCTAATTGGAAATATTGCTAATTGAAGTATTGCTTTGGGCTAAAGTAATTGATACAACATAGAACAATCTAAAAATTTAATAGTCGTGGCTTCCACTCAAGCCCTTTTCATGACTATTAGTAGTCATCTTAACTTTTCTTTGTGTGAAATTCACCTTGTTCACTTGTAAACTGCACTAACCCTCTGCAATAGTGATTTTGTTTCACCCTGCTACAAGCACCTCACTAACATTTTCTCCTTAAACATAGCCTTTTGGAAACACAGGTCCCTTATTCTCTGGAACCTTATGATCTCCTCTACTCTTCTTGGCTATTGCACTCAATGCACTTTATAAGAGTTTACATGTTCTTCTTTTGGAAAAATCTATCGACATTTGCAACTTGTGGTGCTATCTCAACAACTTCTACCCAACCTCAGCTGGAAGTTTTTCTTCTCCTTCTTGTGCAATTTCTATTGCTTGGCTTACAAGAATTTCTCAAGTGCTACTAACTGCAAGACAAATACTTTTTTTAACTATCAACCTCAAGCAATAAAGACCATTCTCTCAACAAATATCCTTTTCTACATTATGTACTTCAATTTGTTGTAAGGTTCCTTCTCCCACTAGTTTTTCTCAAATTGTCTTCAAGCTATTATTACAACTCTTATACAATTACTAGACATTGGGTGTTGTTTTCGGCCAATCATGCACCCTTATAATACATTCAATTACTTCAATGCACTTACAATTTTTTACTTGTATTTATAATCCTACCCAGGCTTCATTGTATTGAACTCTTTTTTACTCTTTACAAGGACATCATTGCATAATTTTCCAATTTATACATATGCTTGATACGCTTGTGATTTGGTTTTTACTTTATTTCAATTCAAACTTCTAAATTTATCTTTGACATTTGACTTGACCTTTTAATTACTTTATATGTTTTCTTCACAACATGTTCTCAATCATTTTTTATTTTACATCAATGCTTTGTTTGCTTGCTTGTACATTGCACTTCACATTCACTTGAATTCTTGTGATGTCTTAAATTCTAGAGTAGTTACTCCATTGCAATGGTGAAATATATCAAGTATGATATTTTATTGTTGTGTTCAGTCTAAAAATATATAGAAAGCCACACATCATGGCAGATTTACTCATGTGTACGTAAGATTTACTCATGTGTACTTAAGATCCCGTTATTCAAATTTTGGGTGGATCTAGGACATAACAACACCAAAAAAATTGATATGTTTTTATTAGATATTTGGAGTGCATAACATCGTCAATATTCCATTTCAGTGTGTCACCTTCACAACATTGTCATTGACATTGCTCACATAACAATAATGCAAAGCTATAAAATATTTAGAAGCAATCTGTCTTTAGACCAACCTTTGACTTACAAAATTTTTAATAGCTTTGACTCCACTTACTTTGAATTTGACTCTGGATCTTCGATCAACTTTCACAATATTTGACACCATTACACTTCAAGCTATGGTTCAATGTCCACACATGCAACATCAACTCAATGCATACACGATTTGAGCTTAATAGGCTAGTCAGGGAAAATTTTAAGAACCCCACCTAAATTTACATGTATAATAAATGGTCTAATCTCCATGGTATATAGGAAAAATGGAAGGCGATTTTATCAATAATATGATATGTATATATAATTTTTTGGCGAATCTCTCACCAGGCATGGCGAATATTTTACTCAATTATAAAATCTTGTGTTTACTGAATACACAAATGAAATCATTGCATTTCTTTAAAATATCTTTTGAAATCAAAATTATCGAAATTACATATCGATAATATAGTGGGTGTAAGATAAAATTCACCCGTGGCATTCACAGAAAGCATGAGAAAAAACCTAATACTATATATAAAACCAAGAAAAAATCAAATTCATCACTTCTAGGGACCTCATAACCACCCTGCCAATACACAAGTATGTTCCTGTTTGCAATTAGAAAAATTACCGAAATTACAATATGTTTACTCCACTTCTAGGGACCTTGTAACCACCCTGCCAATACACAAGTATGTTCTGTTTGCAATTAGAAAAATTACCCAAATTACAATCTGTTTACTCCAGCATATGTTGGAAAGTTATAGAAGGATGACTAGTGCAATCAATCCATTCCTTTTAGCCCTAGATTTGTTTCAGTTTAAAACAGAAGTATACAAATATACTTGTCCAATGTCTATGCTTTAACCATTCACCTTAAGATGTTTTTACAATATAATTTCCTAAGTCTATTTAATATCTTCATTATCATAAAAACCAACCTATATGCATCTTAACTCCACATCTACCACTCTTAGGGGGATGAAATCTATTTATCCCTCTGAGCACTTGGTAGACCCAGAATTAAGATGGATCTAAGATATAATTTCCCCTTTAAATAGTCTATGCTCACATGAA
>APFE030180150.1:2133-13447 GCA_000404065.3 Pinus taeda
CGCGCATTTTCTTTGGAATTTATTAATGTTTGTTTAATAAATCACCAAGTGCTGAAACCCATTAACTCGTTTCCTAAAGTCTAAAACCCACCCGCGCCATGGAAAAATTAAAACTTTAACATGCACGCTCTTTTATTAAATCCCGCGCACCTTCGCCTCCCATCCACCGTCGGATCGCCTCCCCCAGATCCGACAACCCTTGTTCATATCGGGTGCCCTATTGTTGTGGTACGTTACCACCCGATGTCCGAGGGTTTTACCGTCGTACACCGGGACAGGTGGCGGCCTCCCATTGCATCAGGCCGCCCTTGACAGAAACCACCTTCGTACCAAAGGTGATCCGATGGACAGGCCAAAACCGCCCTCCCCTCACGTAACAGGAGCGCCGCGTCACCCTGCCACGTTGCCTCCACATCACCTCACACTGCCTGCGCCCGACCCACGTCACCCTGCCACGTGTCACTGTCACGTCACCCCACTATACTGCCACGTCACCTTGCTGACGTCAGCATGCTGACATCACATCTATACCAGATGGTCCCACTACTGACGTCATGCTGATGTCATCCGTCGTACCGCTGACATGATGCTGACGTCAGCAGCCAAAAAATGAAAAAAAATGTGCAAGCGCGAAAGTCAAGCTTCGGAGCTCCGAAATGAAAAACAGAGGAAGTTTTCGACGTGCATCGCTATGGGAAATAAGCCATATTGGACAATCTTTAGGGAATATTTTGATTCCTCGGCCCTTTTTGCACCAAAAAGGCTCGAAAAAGCCTGATTTTGCCAATTTAAACGTATTTGAAGACAAAGGGAGACCAGGAACAGAGATTAAAGAGTATCATATCAAATATGCAGACAAAAAGCATGTCGAAGCGTATCAAGAAGCGGCGGAGACTATCAATGTAGCGGAAAAGTGTATCAGAGGAGATTTTCTCAGGGCTCGAGGCAAATCTAGCATTAAAAGGAAAGCCGTGAAAGTCAAGAAGCAGTTGAAGATGCATTGAAGGCTCACAAGCACAAATGACTGCACATTAAACTCACAAGAGATCAGTGGACCAGGACTCAATGCACAGTTATGACAGAACCACTGCACCAAGTCACAGAGGACACCCCATCAACTCAACTTCATCCAGCTTCCTCTGGCGCAGCCCAAAGGACTTACTTGCATTTAATTCCAGCAACAATTAGGTTTTTAAAAATCTTTTTCCTGTAGACCTGTTTAGGTCGGTTGTAATAAATAACTTTAGATATTTTGCTTATATATACCACCCTGAAAAATGGAGTTGGTGGGTTGGTTAGTTTTCTTGATCTGTGTTATTTCGATATTTCCTCAAGAAGAGACTCGCACTGTAACTGTGATACTTTCTATAATCAAAGACTGCTGAAAGCATGGATTCTGAGATTGTCTGATGTGTTTAATTGGCCGAGGAGTGACTGTGGAATTCCTGTGCTTCTACATGGTTCAATAAGTGTTTCTTAACTCTGTTAGTTTTTTCATGTTTTTTTTATCATCAATCCACCATCTAAATTGCAAAAAAGAAGAATAGTTTAGGATTTTCTTAGCTGCACCCTAGGCTCAATTTCTGCAATTTCTCATGTTCTCATCAGGAATAGTTATGAACATGCATACTTGAATGATCTTGTTTACGCTGTTTCTTTCACTTATGAATGATAGTTTAGGAATTCTTAACTGCTCCTAGACAACCATTCATTCGCTTCTCCTCCCTATTAGTTTTGATGAAAGATTCTTAATTGCCTTTCATCCCTGACCATCATTCCATTCTCTCAGTAAATTGATAATTGTCTCATGTGTGGCTATCCCTCTCCATAATCCTCTTGTGACCAAGAAAACGCAACAACAAGATTTTGTCCATGACTCCATGCCCAATGGTTTGAAACTTATCACACTTTACCTTGCCTCTCTGCTTGGAATTTTCTTCCTTACATGCATCTTCCATCCAAACAAAAAACCAAAACCCCTGAACCCAACAACTAGCCTAAAATCATCATCAACAAAGTTAAATCATTAAGAGAGAGCCCTCTCTGATTGCAGGTGGGCTAGAACCTGCAATCCAAAGATTGGTTTGTGGTTACCTCGGCCGTATCCCTTCAGGAGCTTAGGGACAACCTGAGTGATAACATAATGGCAACTCCACTGGCGAACTCCTCAGATAATCTCACAAAACTAGTTTGAAGCTCCACAGAGGAATAAACCCACCTTTAAAAGTCTCGGTCGACCTGTGTTTTTAGAAAAAAATTCCCAAAAAACAAGTTAGAAGCTGGCTCCTAAAAAGAAAACGTGTCATACAAGATCTAATCATGATCCTAATCGCCCAGCTGCTTTTGAAAATCCGAATTTAATCCCTAAGATCATTAGAAAACAAAAGCAATAAGAAGATCCAACTGCTTCGAGTCCTGAAACAGTTCAGCCAAGCGGTGTTCCATCCCCTGTCAAAGTTTTATTTCGGTCAACCCCAGGTTCTCCTGGTTCATCATCCCCCTCTCCAAGCAACTCTTCTACACCTCCATCCTATACTCCTACTACCAAAACTACTCCTTCTACCCCGGTTGTTCCTGTTATCCCAGTTGCCCCAGTTTTTAAACTTATCCCCATTAACATGGCTAATAGATATGCGCCCTTACTGCTGCCTGCTAATCCCCGGGCTATGCCTCAGGACTACAAGACAAAAATTACCTATTTTGATGGCACAAACTCCTGCACAGCCCTACATAATACAAAGAAAATGCAGGATTACTTTGAGAGTTATGAGATCGATGATGACAGTGTGAGAATGAAGATTTTTGTTCAAAGTTTGACTGGTGATGTTAGAACCTGGTTTAGGGCACTTACGCCCAATTCCATATTAAATCCTGAAGCCTTATACCAGACATTTATTAAAAGATGGGAGAAAAAGAAAGATCCCCTACACATACTATCTGAGTATGATACTATCAAAAGAGGACATCAGCAAACGGTTTTGGATTACTATGCAAGGTTTAATAATGTTTACAATGCAATGCCACAAAATTTAAGACCTCCACTTGATCTCGCTTTGTAAAAATTCCCTGATGGCTTTGATGTTGAGATGGCATATCAGTTAAGGGAAAGAGCCCCTCAAAGCCTTGCAGAGATTAAAGATGTTGCTATCAGTGTGGAGGCAAATCTAATTGCCAAAAGAAACATAGCTAGAACTGAGAGAAGAACCACCTTCAAGGAAGAACCCTCAGCCTTCGATTAGAAACTAGATGCTATTATCAGTGGCATCCATAGGCTGGGAGATAGAGTAGACAATGTTGAGAGGAAAAATTCATGGGAAGGTCAACAGCCCAATGCCATAAGGAACACGAACTTCAGAAAAACTCAAAACACAAACGTTGGAAGGGCCAGTCCCGACCATGATATTAGGCCTCCTTTCGAAGAAAACTATGTGGGGGAATCTACATCCAGTGAGCCCAAATATGGGACTCATATGAACCTGATAGATTCGGAAAATGAACAACAAATCTTTCTCATTGAAGAGGACCGAGACTACCCTGATGTAAAACAATTTCAGACCAAGTCGGGAGAGTCTTTCGATTTCAAACAAGGTTATGATTCTGTTGTGTATGAAGTACACAAACAATATAAGTTGAGAAAAAGGACCGTTGATGTCCCTGCATCTAGCAGAACAAAAGATAGCAAACAGCCCAACAAAATTAAAGACAATGTCACCATAACAAATCCGGCGGATAGCTCTGTCCCAAACCCGCATCAGGTAACTGTGGAGGATATAACAGACACACAGCCTCGTATTGATCGGCCTCTACCTCCTTCTTCCTCAAAAGAAAATCTGAACGGCACTCTAAAAAATCGTCCCAAAGCAGAAATACCACAAACTGTCATTCATCATAACGCCGACATTCCAGAAGAAAACATAGAGAGTACGCCTAAAAAAGAGAAATTTGCTGCTATCAATGCCAAGAACCCATCAGAATAACCATTCAATTTAGAAGCAGAGATTGGAAAACTCAAGATATCCATTCCCCTCTCAGAACTTGCCAAACATGATGTATATAGGCAACAAATTCAAAGGTCACTTCAACTACCAGAGGTCAGGGATGATGTAAACGTTCTAGACGATACCCTTGAGCTGCTATTTGGTCCTAAAGTTAACGGAAAATTGACATATGGACCTGTTCCACCCTTTTATGTCAGTCTGCACATACATGACAAAATATTGCATAATGCTATGTTTGACTCAGGTGCCTCACATAACCTTATGCCCAAAGCTGTAATGGAAAGGTTGAACCTTGATGTTACAAGACCATACAAAGATCTATATTCCTTTGACTCAAGTCAAGTCAAATGTCTAGTCTTGATTAAAGAGCTTTGTGTGTCTCTAGTCCAATTCCCCAACAAGACAATCCTAATGGACGTAGTAGTTGCTGACATTCCCACAAAATATGGCATGCTCCTATCCAGATCGTGGGGAGCAAAACTGCAAGGATCCCTTCAACTTGACCTCTCTTATGCCACTATATCTATATTTGGGCAACCAAAGAGACTGTATAGAGAAACATTGATGAAGTATGTGGTAAGCAGTGAGGAAAAGCCCCAAAATTTTCCAATTTACTCAATCCATTCTGATATGGACTCTTTTATTTTATTTAATGATAACACCAGTCCTCCAACCGATGATAAGCCATTATCTTTGGAACAAGAAACATACATCAATGAGGAATCGGTTACCAATACCCATGAGATCATCTCAACAGTCAGGGCAACCAACAAACAACAAGAAGAACATCCGGAAACAGAAAATATAGGTCTGCCCAATCCTCAAATAACTGAAACTCTTAATACAAACCTCAAACAAGAAATCACATGGTATTTAGAGTTTGATGGTTCTATGAACAAGTTAGGAGGAGGGGCAGGAGTATGGATTTACAATACACATTATAATCACGCAGAAGGCCATGCCTATAGACTAAATTTTAGATGTACAAACAACATGGTAGACTATGAAGCTCTTCTCTTAGGCCTTAAACTGCTCAAAGTCCTAGGAGCTACAGAAGTGTCCATCCTAGGTGACTCCGATTTGATTATACAACAAATAAAAGGTAACTTTGCTACTAATGACAGTAGAATGAGAGCTTACAGGGCCGCTACCACCGAAATACTCAATTCTTTCAACAAATTCAAGCTTGCCAAAATTTCAAGAGATCATAATATTCAAGTTCACAGTCTAGCAACTTTTTCTAGCACATGCAAGCTTCCCTTTGAACCAAATCACCATTTCACTGCTGAAATAAAACACAAACCTTCGGTCCCTAACAATGTTAAGGATTGGAAGGTGTTTCAAAATGATGCCCAGATTAACAATTTCCTCACTCTTGAGGGCAAAGTTTCCAACACAAACATTGACATGGATGCCATGAACGATTCCCAACATCTAACAGAAGAAAATCAGCAGGCTCTAACAGCTGCAACAACTAAAAAAATCCTTAACCTAACTGTGTTTGACAACACAAACATAGAGCAGTTGAAACAAATGCGTTTAGAGGAAACAGCCAAAGAAGAGGATGAATTTATTGATCTAAAGAGTAATTTTCTACCTGTCGGCCTTACTCCATTAGAAGACATGTTTGATGACAATGATGTGCCCAAAAAGCCAAAAATGGAGCCTCTAAATGCTGCTAGAGAAGAACACAACATAGGAACAGCACAATAGCCCAGAATGATTAAGTTGTCCAAAAATCTGCCCCCTGATCAAAAACCGAAATACGTGGATTTGTTCAAAGAATTCCAAGATGTATTTTCTTGGAGTTATGAGGACTTGAAGTCCTATGACACCTCAGTGATCCAACATACCATTCCCTTAAAACCAAATAAAAGACCGTTCAAACAGAAACTTAGAAGAATCAACCCCATGGTTCTTCCCCTTATTGAAAAAGAAATAAAGAGAATGTTTGAAGCATGTATCATTTCACCCATCAGATTTTCTGAATGGGTATCTAATTTAGTTCCCACTAGGAAAAAAACAGGAGAGATAAGACTGTGTGTAGACTTGAGAAATTTAAACCAGGTCTCTCTAAAAGACCACTACCCTTTGCCCAAAAAGGACCATATCTTACAAAGAGTAGTGGGTTCCTCTAGAATTTCTTTACTAGATGGATTTTCAGGATTTAATTAGATACTTGTTCACCCGGATGACCAAGACAAGACAGCCTTTACCACACCATGGGGAACATTTAAGTACGTTAAAATGCCTTTCGGGCTGAAAAAAGCCGGTTCGACGTTTCAAAGGGAAATGGATATTGCATTTTCCAAGGAGATACATGACTTCCTTGTTGTTTACCTTGATGATCTAACCCTATTCTCCAAATCTGACCAAGAGCACCTTAAGCACTTAAGGCAAATTTTCATGACATGCAGGAAATATGGCATTTCCTTGAATCCCAAGAAGTCCCTGTTTTCCCTTGAGGAAAGCAAGCTTCTAGGCCATATCATATCAAAAGATGGGATTAGAATTGATCCTGAAAGAATTCAAGCTATCCTCTAAATCCCCTATCTAAGAAATATAAAAGAACTGCAAGCATTCCTTGGAAAGATCAATTTCCTAAGGAGATTTATCCCAAACCTAGCAGAGCTAATAAGGCTATTTAGCAACATGCTGAAGAAGGATGCCAAGGTAAAATGGTCTCTTGAAACCAAGCAAGCTTTTGAGAGTATCAAAACTGCCTTGACTCAAACGCCTGTCCTCACCAGTCCACAATTCGACAAAGATTTTATCATTTTTTCTTTTGCATCTGAGCACACCATAACCGTTGTCCTATTGCAAAAATATGATCAAGGGAACAAAAAGCCAATTGCTTTCTTCAGCCGAGCTTTGAGAGATGCACCCTTGAAATATCATATTATGGAAAAGCAGGCCTATGCCCTCGTTAAGGCCATCAAAAACTTTAGAATTTACATATTATACTCCCATGTCACTGCCTACGTCCCTAACTCTGTTGTAAAAGATATATTAACTCAAGAGGGATTAGAAGGCAAACGAGGCAAGTGGATTGCCAGCATCCTTGAATACGACATTGAGATAAAACCTACCAAACTGATAAAAGGACAAGGGTTAGCCAAACTAATGTCTGAAACAGACTTCCAAGCCTTAGACATTAATCAACTGGACAATGAACCGGAGCTGGCGACTCCACAGATCAGTGAGACCTTTTTGCAATCCCCATGGTATGTTGATATTTGCTTTGTATTGTTAAAATTGTGTGCTCCCCCAGGATTGTCCAGAACTAAGAGAAGATTTTTAAGGTTGAAATCCTCAAAGTTTTGTGTCATAGATGGTGCTTTGTTTTCGAAAAATCATGAAGGTATTTTTCTTAATTGTTTGACTATGAATGAAACTAACAGCATCATGAAAGAATTCCATGCAGACTGTGGAGGACACTTATATTGGAAGTCCACTGCTGACAAGATTTTAAGGGCTAGTTATTATTGGCCCTCTCTTTTTGCATATGTCAAGAAGTTTTTTGTTTCATGTCACAAATACCAAATCTTTGAAGGGAAAAGAAAATTACTGCTTTTGCCCCTTAAGCCCATTTCAATCGAGAAACCTTTTCAACAATGGGGTCTTGACTTCATTGGAGAAATTCATCCCTCTTCCTGAGGCCAGCACAAGTGGATTCTGACGGCCACCGATTATTGCACTAAGTGGATTGAAGCCATCCCATGTAGACAATCCAATGACTCCACCATTATCCAATTCCTTGAAAGCAATATCCTATCCAGATTCAGCTGCCCTGAGAAAATCATTACTGACAACGCTGCTGCCTTCAAATCCAAATAGATGATCAACTTCTGCCATAAATACCACATTACCTTGGGCCACTCCACAGCTTACTACCCTCAAGGTAATGGCTTGGCTGAATCATCCAACAAAAGTCTCATCAATATCATAAAGAAACTGTTAGAGGAAAACAAAAAGAACTGGCACAGGAAACTCACAAATGCTCTGTGGGCACATAGGCTTTCAACCAAGAAATCCATTGGGATGAGCCCTTATGAGCTAGTATATGGAATGGAAGCCAAATTTCCTTCATATTTGGGCATTCCTACTATTAAACTGTTGTAAGAGATTCAGGCTGAACCAAATGACATGTAGAGAAGAGTTAATCAAACCATTCATCTTCACTAAACCAGAGAGTAGGTGTATGACAGAACTCAAATGTTGCAAGAAAAACTCAAAAGGATGTTTGATAAGAAAGCTAAAGCAGAGGATTTCTGGGTTGGCAGCAAAGTGCTAAGATGGGACTCACGAAGAGAGGACAAGGGCAAGCATGCAAAATTTGATTTTCTGTGGAAAGGCCCCTACATTATCAGCGTTGTGCAAGGCAATAATACATATTTTCTTAGATCTCTAGATGGCAGTGTTACACTGAAATTTGCCACCATGACTATCTGCGGTTAATATGGCTCCATCAATAGTCATATTATCCTCCTTGTCAAGCCTAATACCTCTGCTCTTCATGTCAAGCTTCAAAAAAGAGAGAAAATCACTAAAAACATGTTTATCTCTGGGTACGCAGGTTCTCTCTACCTTGCCTGTGTGTACGCATCCCAAACTCATTGCACCTGCGTACTTGTACGCTCTGTAAGCCAAAGGATGGGTGCGTACCCCTGTAAAGGTCAAAAGGCGCGAGTTTCATCTTAAAAAAGTTACTTGTGGTCACTTCTAGAGCCTTCTAGAAGAGTGTTTGACGTGTATTGAGCGCCTCCAGATGGTCCATGCATCCCTATGATAGAGGAACTTATCCCATCGAGAGAGGAGCTACCCCATCCAAAAGAGGGAGTATCCCATTGATGTTGGAACTGAATAACTTCCTCTAGAACACTATAAATACAGGCCTTGGGCCAGAGGAGGGGAGGTTGAAAGCTGAACATTCCAAAGGGTAGATGCTGCTGGAATTAGGACTTCCATTGTAAACTTGTGAGGAGATATTACCATCCCTTCTTGTTGCCATATTGGAAGTGGGTGAGCTTGTCAAAGTAGAGGAAAACTCTTGCTGGACCCTGGGAGGAACTTGCACAACACCAAGGCTCAGGTTGTAATGGTTTCTTTTTTGTTCCTTTAATACAAATATATCCATTCTTCTCAATGATTTGTTGTTAATGAATTGTTTCATATACTCCTTGGTCTATATGTTGAATATGCTTTGTTTTATGGAATATTCAGGTGTTATGTAATTGTTTGACTGTTAGTGTATGCAGGTCTTAAAGTGAAGGAGGAGCTCATCTCGATCAGCAAGGCTGGACTGCTACAACAAGCGTTGGATTTGAGGTAAGATCGAAAAACACTTGGTTTCTCATAGAATGATGTATGTTTACAGAAGGATTGCTCTTAATTGTCTTGTTTGTCACTAGAGAGTCTTAGACTCCTAGGGAGGTTAGTTTTGTCAGCAAAAATAACTGTTTCCTCATGACAAATTGGCGACTCCGTTGGGGACTCCATTAATGTGAATGATTTTTCCTTTGTTTGATACTTTGATTTGAGAAACTCTGATTTCTTTCTAGTTTTTTACTGATTGACTGTGAATTTGGGTGGAATAGCTTAGGGTTGAGTTAGTTTTTAATTTTCTTGATTTTGAGAGCAGTACGCACCCTCTACGTTAAGCACAGTGCGTACTAGTACGCACTTTTGCTTTGTACACAGAGCGTGGTCACACCTGTGCCAACGGGCTGCCTGCGTACCCCTGTCAAGAGCTTAGAAAATTTCAATTTTTTCTTTCTTACCCCTTAGATTTTGTTTATAGTTTATTTATTGCTGCCCAGATCCACTAGTTACCTGTGAGAAGCTTTCATCTTGGCTAATTTCATTGGCATTCCTGCTTTAAGCTTTTATCAATTGGGTGTTTTGAGTCTCTTTTTTGAGCAATTCTAAATTTGATTTCCTTTGGTCATTACTTGGAGGTTTGTCTCAGTCTTTTTACAATTTTGCATCTTTTTGCTCTTGTTTTTGCAAAACAAATTCCCCCTCATTCGCCGGGGGGGGGGGCTAAATTGTGTATGAGTGTTAATCGCCTTTGAGTGTTTTTATTTTTTGATCTTTGGAACTCTCACCCAATCTTCTCGACTTGCACTTGATTGGTTCTTAGATTACATTAGAATCATCTTGTGTTCGAGAATTCTCTTGCATAGATCACATTTGCATAATTAGAATTCTCCTTTTCGGAATATGAATGCAAAATGTGCATAGATTACATTTGCATACTTTTCAAGTGAATTGTGCGTAGATTACAATTGCATAGTTTACATTCTGAAAAATCAATCGTAGATTTAGATAAGTTTTCTTTGGTTTGAATTTACACAAAAAATAAAAAATAAAATGTTTTGGAATTGATTTGCATTAGTTTTTCTTGATGAAATTAGTGCATTAGAGAATTTGCTATATTTTCTCTTAGTGATCAATTTTTTGCATTGTTGGAAGTGATGGAAACTCTATCCTTACTTTAGTTAGGATTCATCGAATTGAAAAGATTACATTATCATATTCGATTGCATTCAGTTGAGTCGGGTCATAACACCATTGGTTTCATATCCATTTACCCATTTGAGTAATAACAGCCTTAATAACACAGCGCTTAATTAAAATTCATCTAGTCATTTTTACATTTCTAGGGCTCTGAAACACCAACATAGATCAGGCTAGTGTCTTGGAGTAGGTGAGTAATTAACTCTCCAAGACAGTAAAACCAAACGAGTAGCTTATCTTGTGGTAGAATAAATCCAACTGTTGCATTTATACTCTGGGAAAGCTCCTCTTAAAGGAGAAGCACGAGCTCGTGTCCGAACCAGTGAGGGGATCAATCCTCCCTCGTTGGGAACGACGCCAGACACGTACGCATTACAAACGGTATACCTCTTGTAGAGGAGCCTGGGGATCACTTATCGGTAAACCTTTGATTAACCATTGTCAAGGAGCCGGTAAGGGGATTGAGCTTGTTACTCTGCCCCTGCGTGCTGTCGGAGTTTAGACTGTTCCCCCAGATATATTTGTTGCTGTTGGTAACCTTAGTGGCCATAATCCTAGGATTCTACCCAAGGTGACGGTGGTGGGAAGATCCCACTGTACCTGGAGCAGACGTCGGCTAGACTCACTTGAATTTTCTGGGGGGTTCACTTCACTCGAGACGGTTAAAGTGGAGGAACTTGGTCCAGTCTATTCATTAAGCAGGTTGCCGGGGTAACTGTTCCACCCGCCATTTCTGTAATGAATCCTACGAGGTTGGATTTCATCACCAACTAGTGTTTTTGGTCCGGAGAGCTTAC
>APFE030180150.1:58292-77112 GCA_000404065.3 Pinus taeda
AAAAATCGTTATCCCCTTCCTCGCATAGATGATCTATTAGATCAGTTGAAAGAAGTTGTTTACTTTTCCAAGTTGGACTTGCATAGTGGCTACCATCAAGTTAGAGTTGCAGAGCAAGATGCATGGAAGACTGCTTTCAAAAGAAAGCAGGGATTGTATGAGTGGTTAGTTATGCCTTTTGGCTTAACTAATGCTCCTGCTACTTTCATGAGAGTAATGAATGATGTACTGAGGCTTTTTATTGATGATTTTGTCATTGTATATGTAGATGACATTCTTATATTTAGTAAAACATGGGAAGAACATTTGAAGCATGTAAAGCAGACTCTAGATGTTTTCAAAAAAGAAAATATTTATGTTAAGCTATCAAAATGTGAATTTGGCAAAATGAATTATTTGGGTCATATTGTAGGGGGGGGGGTGAATGGAATATAGATCCCTCTAAGGTTGCAGTCATTGTAAACTGGCCTAAACCCAAATCTGCTACAGAAGTTAGAAGCTTCCTAGGAGCAACACAGTATTGGAGAAAGTTTATTTCTAACTTTTCCTTGATTGCAGCTCCCTTACATGCTTTAACAGGATTGAACATGGTGTTTCAGTGGGGAGGAAAATAGCAGAAAACCTTCGATACCTTAAAAGAAAAGATTAGTACAACACCAGTACTAGCACTGCTCGATCTTCAAGACCCTTTGAGATTGAAACGGATGCCAGTGACTATGCCATGGGAGAGTTGTTGATGTAGCACGGTAAACCCATATGTTATCATTATGAGACGTTTAAATTTTGCAGTAGTTAATTATCCCACATATGATAAAGAATTGTATACATTAGTACAGAGTGTGAAAAAGTGGAAACATTACTTAATGGGCAAAGAGACATTTATACATACTGATCATCAACCACTTCAATATTTACACTCACAAACTAAGTTGCAACAATCAAGACACTATAGGTGGATGGGTTTTCTACAACAGTTTCATCTTTTCATCAAATATAAAAAGGGCATACACAATAAAGTTGCAGATATGTTGTCCAGACCAATCATAAATGCATCTACTATACTTAAGCATAATTTAGTATTGCAAGAAAGCTACATTGAATAGTATGCTCAAGATATAGATTTTAAAGATGTGTATGCAACTTTAAGTCATGGAAAACAAGTAGAAGAATTGGATTATCATGTTAAGGACCGACTCTTGTATCATTTTGGGAAGTTATGCATTCCTCAAGCCGAAAGAGTAAAGATAATTCGAGAAGCACACACTTCTCTAATATCAGGTCACTTTGGTGTAAGTAAAACAGTTGCGCAGCTGCAAAGATTTTGTTATTGGCCAAAAATGAATGAAACAATTTCTAGATATGTAAGAGGGTGTACCATGTGTGCTAAAAGCAAGCCCAACAATAGAAAACTAGGCTTGTACATTCCACTACCAGTTCCTTCTCATCCTTGGGAAAATGTTTCCATGGACTTTGTTGGAGGACTGCCTAAATCTAGAAAAGGTCATGACTATTTATATGTTGTTGTGGATAGGTTCAGCGAAATGTGTATTTTAATACCCTGTAACAAACAGATTTGAACAAACAACAAAGTTGTTCTTTCAGCGTGTATGGGTTCATTTTGGATTACCCACTTCCATTGTATCCGATCGAGATTCCCGATTTGTTGGGAAATTTTGGTCAAGTCTGTGAGAATTGATGGACACCAGACTGAAGAAGAGCACAGCTTTTCATCCACAAGTAGATGGCCAAACAAAAGTGGTCAACAGGACAGTGATCCAGTTGCTCAGAGGCTATTGCAGCAAGCATCCCAAGCTTTGGGATGAACATTTATGTTATGTGCAAAATGCTTACAACCATGCTAAACATTCTTCTACACAGAGATCTCCTTTTGAGACCTGTTTTGGTTTCACACCAAGGTCTCCCTTGGATTTTGTCTTTGGTAAGGACATAGCGGTTGATGGACACAATGATGTGGACAAGGAAACCAAGTTCATTGAACAAATCCAAGAGATTCACCAGGCAGTACAGGAACAGTCGGAAAAGAGCCAAGCCAAGTACAAGGCAAGGCATGATAAGCATCGGATTGAGCATAGTTTCCAAGTTGGTGATCAAGTCTGACTGTATATTAGCAAAGACAAAGTGCAAGGTGAAGGTAAGAAGCTAAAACTAATAAGGTATGGACCTTTCAAGATACTTGAGAAAATTGGTGAGAATGTTTTTCACCTTGATTTGCCAGCTTACATGCACATCTATTCAGTAGTTAATGAAGAAAGCTTGAGACTATTTGAACCTTCATTGATTGAAGATCCTGAAGAGCAGAGTCAATTGCCTTCTATTGATGATCTGTTGCTTGAATATCTCAATGAATTGCAGGAGGATACAGTTCTGGACAGGAAGGTGAGAACTACACGCAGAGGGGATGTTGAGTACCTCAGGGTTGTACTCAAAGGTTCAAAACCAAGCAATGTAAAATGGATAGAAATTGGGCAAGCGAGGAATCTATATCCTCACTTGATTGATGCTTAAAAACCAACTTTTGGTGGTCCAAAAGATTTTCCAGTGGGAAGGTCGTGATCCAAATTGGATCCTAGAACACTCTAAGTTTTCATTAAATCTTTAAAAATCATGCCAAAGTTTCAAAGTCTTATAACGATCAAGCTTATCGGAGGTATCCTCGTAACAGTTGCAATTGGTGATCAGCACGGAGCAACGAGGACTGACGGTCAATCGCGCAGACCGTCAGCCCATGGTAATGCGTGCTGGCGCAAATTAGCCGAACTAGGGGTCAATTCAAGAAATGGGGGTAGTTTCTGATATGTGAGTTTCTAATCGCATGTCGCAGGGAAAACCCCTCAAAGAAGGAAAGGCTGCAAGCACCCGAACCTGAAAAATCATAAAATGTAACGGATATCATTTCAATTCTGTCATAAGCAGGGTCCCACAAAAATCGGCAGGATATCGGAAGGGCTTCGAGCGATAAGCAGTTTCAACCGAGTCCCGCCCGATGCCAGATAATGGTTGCCATGCGTCCGGCAGAAGAGAGAGAAAACTCCTCACATCGAACGGATAAACATCATGTTACTTATCCGCCCGATATGGACGATGACCGTAGGATTTGGAGGCTCCAGATCAATGGCGGAGACGCGTTCCGATGGATGACCAGATTTGACGAGGTAAACAGGCAGAGTTGTATAGGATTTGAAGTCCAACGTGGATGATGCATTGGCAGAAGGTCGTGTTTTGCGGGCATTCTTGGAGTTAATGGAATAAACGACCATGTCCAAGAGAACTAACACTCATCCATTATGAAATAAGTGGCCACCTCACTATGAGGCATTATACGGTGATGATTACGCAGGACAGAAGGATTCAGACGGACAGAGGCAGGGGAACCGAAAAGCCGATAAGCGGAAACGAACAGTCAGAAAGCATATTGGATTTAAAGCCATGAACTAACAGAGAGAGAAGCAAGAAAGTTAAGAAAGATAAGAGCAGAGAGCAGAGAGAAGAAGCCGAGCTGTCCTGCAGAAGTAAACGCAGCATCGAGCCAGACAGAAACAAAGAGAGTCAGAGAGTCTGTGCACTCTAGAGAAGGCTTGAGAGGTTCAAGTGTACTTCTCTGTAATGCTTGTCGTGTATGAGTCTCAGATTGGGCTCATACTACTATGACCAATATAGGTCAAGAGTCAGTAAGGAGAGTCTGTGTACTCCAAAGACTCGGGGGATCCAAGTACAGTCTCGTTGATTTATATCTGTGTGTGAGACTCGAATTGAACTCACTGTTGTAAAGACTCTGCTTTGAAAACATAATAGAGAGGCCACCACTGAAGGCTGGACCAGGAGACGTAGCCCAGGAGTATTGGGTGAACTCCTTATTAAACTTGTGTTTATATGTTTTCCTGTTATGTTTTCCTTAACTGCTTATGTACCTGTGTATTTCGCAATCTTATTGATCTGTTGCATAAAATAACATAGGCACATCCATGCACATGAGTCTGTAATACCTTAATTGTTTGTCTTAGATCAATTACAGATCAACGGACCACCAGGTGGATAGAGCAGACAAAATTTTCCAGGTATGTCATTTACAATAAGTGGAGACCGAGGTGCACTTCATTCTTGGATGCCCTCTCCACTACGAGATCAGAGGAAGGTTTCATTGCTTGTTCATAGATTCTCGGACCCTCGTCGACTTTTTCAGGTATCTTGATCAAAGATGTCTGGCCCTATATATGCAGGAGGCTCTTAGGTTCCATGCACATATTCTTCAGCCTCCCATTAGACCAGACCCCACACAGAGGATCACGACATTTTTCAAGGTACTACCTTTAGACAGAGGCAACAAGAGACCAATTGATACCAGTACGTATCTAGACTCTACATCAGTGAGGATCCATGGGACCTCATCCCACCACATGAGATCTCAACAACAAATTTGTTCCTAGGAGATGGACTAGGTCCTCCAGACCTCAATAATGCGCGAACCCCCCAGGAGAAATTTAGTGGAAAATCCACACTTTCCATCGACTCTTCATCAGGTCAACAGACTTTTTTGATTTTCTTCAATGTTCTTCATTCGACCTCGAATGTTAGGAGAGATGGGTTTAATCCTTAAACCTATTAGCGCCTGGATCTTCTTCGCTAGGGCTAGATGTTTGTAACACCTGTAAAAATTTTGAATAATATGACACTTATTCACAGAGATTATCCTAATTATACACTATTGTGGAATGAATGCATAATACATAACCTCCTCTACGTTGATCATCAATTTTGCAGAATCAAAAACAATGAAACATCAATCGCATGCGCACATTAACACAATATGTAACCCGGGGAAAGTATACAGCTAAAAACCCCACACTATCTGTATATTATAATGATTGGGAACATGTAACAATACATAGTACAATACTCCTCACAAGTACTCAGTACTATCTCCACCTGTTACACACAAACTAGCTCAGATCCGAATCAATCACAGGTTGAAATCTCCTCTACTGGTTGCCTGCCTCCACTGCGCAATCCTGCATGAGAATAGATGAGAATGGCTGAAGCAAAATCATATTTCCTTGGCTGAACCACGCAATCCTCATTGGCAATAATCAATCCATGCATGTGCAAAATCTCATGCACAACTATAGTCACAACTGATAGCAATCTCAACCTCTAACACCTGTCTCCACTGAATTGTCCATGCATTGAGTTAACTGATGTATTCTTTAGTTGCTTTATGAGTTAATAATTAGTGAATTAATTAACAATTAATTCACATCACTCATCACTAGTGTATTTTCAGTTAAACTAAATACAACTAGTTCAACCAAGTCAAACTGAACACAACTCCATCAACTCCTCAATCAACTCCACCAAACTCAACCACTTGAGTTCTTACTGAAGTCCACCATGCAATAGCTCAACTGACTCATAAGAAAAGTGTATTTCCTTCTGACCGCTGCATGTGCCACATCCGTAGCTCAAACTGAAGTGCTCCAAGAGGATAAGATAATGTTTATAGTCCAAATATTATTAAGAGCTAATAATATTCGACTGTTCTATTTTTAGCCTGGCAGCCTAAAAATAGACTCCGCCCATATGTCTAAAAATAGAGGTCCATCTATTTTTACCAACATGACCAATCATCCACAAATAGCATCCTGCAACTCATAGACCGTGATCCATATGTCTAAAAATAGACATAGTCTAAAAATAGACTTTGTGCCAAAAATAGCCTGCAGGCCCACTTAGTGAAGGCGACTTCTTTTCACTAAGATCCATCATCTTGTTGCATTTTCAGTAATTGTTGTAATGATTTATTGATTGTAATACTATGAATTTAGATTGTTGTTACTTTTATTTTCTTTTTGTTATTCAATTATTACACTTAATTGACTACTCAATACTAGGTAGGGAACATGTGGCATGCGTAGACTTTTCATGGTAGCCTTGAAACAATTAACGAGCCTCGGGTTGACAATTAATGTCAAGAAGGGTGAATTCCATAATTCATATTTGAACACCAACAAGTAGCTATGTATGGATCTCATCATGTTTTAACTAATAAATGAATGAACAATTTATCTATGACCTAATGGATGAAATGGCAGTTGATGTGTTGAGGCATCAATGCTTCTTAGCGATTATCAGCTAAGTGTGAGACCCCTATTCTTATATATATATTATTTACACCTGTAGATTACATATTCATGATATGTTTGGTTAAATGTCAGTCATGGCTAGTAGGGGTCTAGTTAAGGTCTCATTCAAGTGATTGCATTTATACTTTCATTTCTTTGTTACTTTATTGTTCTAAAGATGTCATTCAATTTTGGGTAGTGTCCTAGGCTCTAGGCCTGAAAACGTGGCTCAAATCTTGGGGATGTTAACATAGAATTGTGAAAAATAATCCCTGAAAACTGACTTGTATGCCTATGAGAGAATCCAAAGGTCCTTGGACACTAGCATGCCCATAACATAAGACTATCTAAAGGTCAAGTGGTTCAAAATCTCAATGGGACCCAAGGGTTGGTTATCAGAATGATTGGATTGGTTCTTGAGGGTCCTAATGCTAATGTTGAATGTATGTATGGTGTATTTTCGGCGGTTCCTCTTCCTTAACTTAACTTAGGAGGTCAAATCACATCATAGTGGCCTCTTGATCCAAGATCTTTTGCTTATAGATGCATCAGAATTACATGAAATAGAGCTTATAAACCATGGAACTTAAGAGCACATAAAACAATACGAAAATAACAGAATAAGAAAGAAACACATATTTGATTATGGAGTTCATCTAATTTGGACTACATCTCTGGGCTTTGCTCAATAGAGGGGAGGCATACATTCATTAAGTGGCGTAAAAAGAGATAAAAGTACAAGAAACATTACTTACAATCCTTATACCTCCAAGTTGGAATATGGATGAAGAATGAAGAGACCAACTTCTAAAACAGACAGTACCACTAAAATCCTGGTGAAAAATCGTGCAAAAACGCCTTTCCGAACACCCAATTCAGATAATCAGGCCTTCTCCAACTTCTCGAAACCTCCCTATTACTCAAGGCGAGGTCCTAGCTTGCTTCCAGGTCAAGGTATGTTTCACTCAATAGCTTCTGAAATAATCTGATAGTCCTCTTTGCCTTTCTCTGATATGTATGGTCCTTTATATAAGCTAGCGACAAAGTCCCTCAATATGCGGGAAGTTCCCATCAATTGACAAAGTTTAGTAAGCGATCATTTTCCAATAGAGGTTTTCGGGGCCTTGAATAGTATGTGGAAACAACCCTTACAAACATGGCAAAACCCTTCAACTACATGTTCAACTCGGTGACTTTTCATTATCGACATTTCCCGGCAATTGTCATTTTCATTGATGTATAGACCAACCCATACATCAAGCGGCCTGCGATACAATGGACCCGCCAAGAGTATTAAACATGATATATAACATATAGGGTCCAAAAACCCCATCAAAAAATGCAATCGACGTGGAACCCGGGTTGGCACTCCATGCTGCTGCTCCCCTTCTATGAACTACAATTATGATATATATCGCATCGCAACTAGACTCCGCTGGGGCCAATTTGTAAACATTGGATCCCCTCTGATCGGCAATATGTGATATTGCAATCACAACTAGGATCCTAGCAACCGACAAATTCAAAAGAGGAAGAGGACGACAACAAGGAAGGTGTCATGGCAGGCCAAAATTTGGATTGGATGACTCATGGCCCACTGGCACTTCTAGGTCTCCTGCATAAGATGCCAAGACATGTGAGAAGCTATTAACAAAATATGACCCTGACAAGACTTTAAAGGTGGAAGATCACTTAGAAATTTTTTACCTACATTTGCAAACGCTTGAGTTACGTTATGATGACATTTCATGTAGATTGTTTCCATGTACCTTAGATGGTAGAGAAGTTGTATGGTACCACAACCTTCCTAAAAACTTCATCCAGAATTGGGGGGAATTCAAGAGGATATTTCTTGAGAGATTTGTTGAAGATAAGACCCCTGCCATGTTACTGAAGGAGTTGGGTAGTATCAAGATGGAGCAGAAGGAAAAGGTTAAATATTTCAATCAGAGGTTCAACCATATTTTGAACAAGTTTTCGAATGACATGAAACCTCATGACTCCATCACCATCGACTACTACACTTCGACCATGCCAACTAGTATTCCATAGTTTATCAAGTGAACTGTGAAGCCAACTCTAACAAAAAACGATAAAGAGACTATTGTCGTAAGAAAGGACCTGCGCGCAATTGGAGTCATTATAGACGATGAGCCCACTAAGGAATCCAAGGACACAGGTAAGAGGTCTCAAATCTTCGTGAGAAAGGCCAAGGAAAAGGACACGAACAAAATTGAAAGCCTTATTCGTCTGGTCAAGTCCCTGACCACTGAAATGGCTGAACTTAAATAGAGAACAGTTGAGACCACTCTAAGCAGCAAGCCCCCCAAGTGCCCATCTACGAAGAATGCAGCTTCCAGTAGTAGAAATAATCAGCCGATAAAATCTACACAGAGTTCTAATACGGTTTTAAACATTGAAAAAATTAGTACAGATATATACTATAGGTTCCACCACGAGCATCATTCGGAAAATACTTGCCCAAAATGGAACCAAGGAATGAGTAGTATTGTTGCGCAGTTGTTTAACATAGTCATGGTTGATGAATAGGCTGCCTGACGATGAAGAATATGCTATAACTAGTGAATCTCCAAGCAATGGGCATGCAATAAACATGTATCAGTATTTTCTTACAGCCCAAAAAAGAATTTCCGATAAAGATCCTCCAAGTGATGGTCTAGCTTAGAAGCAGAGTAACTTATACAACTTGAGAAGTTAGGGGCCGACCACTTTGATTGAGGTGTCAAAACAAAAATTCAGGGAAAATTTGTCAAGAAAAATGAGTCCTTCTGCTAACTCAAAAAAGAACACTCAGAGCAAGTCCAAGAAGACAATTCCAACGAAAAGTGTTTCCACCAACAATAAAGACAAAACAATTCCATCGGAGACTGTAAACTCAGTTCCACCCCTAGACACCTCGGTGAGTCTTCCCGCAATAGAGTAAAACATTGTAGAAGACATGAAGAAGGTTTGTGTGAACATCTCTTTGTTCGAAATCACAAAATCATGAACCATTGGGACATTCTCCTACGATCACTTGGGAAAAATTGCACTTGTGATGTTACCTCATAAGATGAGGGATCTATTAAGTCTTCTAAAACTTGCATATATGCTTAATGCACTATGTCTGGAGGAAAACTCACTTTTCCCACCATTCTTGTTAACATTTGAAATATTTAACTTAAATTTACACAATTTCTTGGTTGATTCAGGTGCATCGATTAATGTCATGCCACTCTCTGTTGCCAAGAAGATTAATTCTCAATGGAGGTAAGATAGATGCACATACCATCAAATTGGATAGAACTTGTGTTCCCACAATTAGTGAAATCAAGGATGTGATCATCCTGTTATCATCTGACAGACAAGTTCATCAATGCATCAACATTGTAATTGTGAACATTCCAAAAGAATATGGGGTATTGCTGCGCAGATACTAGTCAAGCAAGTTGCAAGGATACTTTTCCATTGATTGGTCACACTTATGGCTTCCATATAGAGGAAAGAACAGTCAGATTTGAGTACTTTTAGAGAGATATATGAAGCACACCATGACTCCCTTGGATGGACATAATGAGCCCTTAGCTTTCACGGAAGTTGTTTTCAGAAATTATTTTCTAGAGACAGAGTTGGGGTGTTATTTGCAAAGCCATCCCCATTCCCACTAGACACAGAGTTAGACCTCCTTCCATGTCCAACTGGTGATAATGAACTTTGTACAATAAGTAGTAGTAATAGTAGTAGTAGTAGTAGTATTAGTGCGATAAGAAGTCATTGTACAAATGATATGTGGACCATGTACTTTGACGGATCTAAGACATAGGAGGGCTCTAGAGTTGGCTATGTTTTAATAGACTTGTTGTAGAGAAAATACTTAATCTCTAGTCGCTTGGATCTCGTGTGCGCAAACAACACTACAGAGTATGAAGCAATCATTTTGGGCTTAGAAAAATCCATTGACCTCATTGTTGTTGTTGACACAACCAGTAAAAGCAAAGGAAACCTCATCCAAAAAGGTGTGGTGTCACTGGAAAGTTTGTATGACCTGCAGAACTATTTTCGGGGACCTGTGAATGCCAAGACCCATAGTTCTCCATTTTCACATGATCATATTAGTCTGGGAGCAAAAAAGGATTTTAAGTATGTTAATCTCAGTTCTTGTTGTACACGACAAGAGAGACAAGGTTTTATCTGCATATTCAAGCAATATTGTGATGTCTTCGCATAGAAGTATGATGATCTTAAGACATATGACACATGAATAATCCGACACGTGATACCAATCAAGGAGGGGCTAAGCCTTTTCAGCAGAAATTAAGGAAATTTCATCCAACGCTTGAGCCCCTCATATAGAAGGAATTGAGAAAATTGTTGGACACTCAGATTATTTACAAGGTGCGACATTCGACATGGGTATCTAAATTAGTCTATATAAGGAATAAGTCCAAGGAGATCCGCCTATGTGTAGATTTCCACAATCTCAACCGCACCTCGGATAAGGACAATTACCTAGTGATGTCCATGGAGAAAAAATGTCAAGCAATATCTGGGGCAAAAATGTTTAGATGGTTTCTTGGGCTATAACCAGGTTCTCGTAGAACATCCTGAGAGGCTAAAGACTATGTTTTGTACTAAGTGGGGCATGTTTGCATTTCACCGAATGTCATTTGGGTTGGTCAACATGGATGCAACATTTCAACGGGCAATGAAATCGCCTTCCGCGAGCTCATTGGACAGAGTGTAGTGGTCTACCTCAATGATGTGACAGTGTTTTACAAACAACATTCAGACAACCTGTGCCACCTTAAGAAAAATTTTGAGCAATGCTAAAAATATGGCATATTCTTGAATCCTAAGATGAGTATCTTTGTAATGTCTGAGGGTAACCTTCTTGGTCATATTATTTCTAAAAGTGGGATCAAGGTAGATCTAGATAGGGTTCGGACCATCATGCAGATTTCCCACCTAATGAACAAGAAAGCTATGCAGTCTTTCTAGGGGAAGATCAACTTCCTCAGAAAGTTCATCTCCGACTATGCTGAGATCGTCAAACCCATACAGGAGATAATCAAGAAGGATTCAGTTTATAAATGGGATAAAAGGGAAAAAGATGTGCTCACCTTTACTAAGAAAGCAATAGCAAAAGCACCAGTGTTGTATAGCCCAGACTTTGGCAGATACTTCTTTCTCTACACTTTCACTTCTGACACTTCTCTTGATTTTGTGCGCACTCAGAAGGATGAGTTGAATAAAGAACAACCTATCTCCTTCATGAGCATGAGCCTACGAGGACCAGAGCTCAACTATCCCACCATGGACAAGAAATATTATGTAGTATACAAGGCGGCAAAACACTTCAAACCCTATATGTTGAAAAACCATTATATTATCTTTGTTCCACACCCAGCAGTCAAATCACTGCTTGTTTAGGAAGAGTTGGGTGAGAGAAGGGCGAACTAGATGGCCATATTATAGGAATATGATCTTGACATAAAACCAGTTCATACCATCAAGGGTCATTGTCTTTGCAAGTTATCAGAAGAAGAAGTCAACTCACAAGAGGGAAAAGAAGAGCTTGTAGGATGGGAGAAAGATATCAAAATGTAAAATTTTGAGCAAGCCTCTCCCACTTTAGATGGAAACTCTTGGTACACAAATGTGCACCAATACCTTGAACATCACATCGTACCCTCTCATTTCTCTATGCGACAAAATAGGGAACTTTGACTCAAAGCACTATCATATCAGCTAGTGCATGGGGTGTTATTCAGAAATAACCACAATGGGATATTGCTAAGGTGTATAGAGGCACATGATTCAGATAAGGTTTTACGTGATCACAACATATTGGTCAAGGAACACATCGCTAGAAACACTACATAGCTCAAGGTTATGCGGGCTAGTTTCTACTGGCCTACATTATTCAAGTATGCTCATTCTTATGCCTCAAGTGTCTATTTTGTCAAAGGTGTGCCGACAAAAACTAGAAGTCAATAACCCTACTATAACCCATTACAGTGGAAGAATTGTTTCAATAGTAGGGCTTGGATATCATTGGGCAAATTTTCCCTCATTCATCGAAGCAACATCGCTATATTTTAACCACTATAAATTATTTCACGTGGTGGACAGAGGAAGTTCCACTTAAACAAGTGAATGATGAGGAAGTCATCAACTTTATGAAACATAATATCATCTCCTAGTTTAGTGTTCCTACGTCACTTGTTTTTGACAATGCAACGTACCTTTCCACGCTAAATATTTATGATTTTTCATTGAAAAATGGTATTTCCTTGACACATTATACTAAATATTATCCACAAGGGAACGGTCTTTCTGAATACATGAATAAGATCATCATTTGTATCATAAAAGAAACCATATTCTCTGAGTAGTGAAACTAGCACTTTTCTTTAGTGAATGCCTATGGGCTGACCGAGTTAGACCTAAACCTTCTCTAAATACCTCCACTTACTTCCTGGTGTATGGAAAGGAAGCCATCCTCCCACCGAACATCTACTTTCCTACTCTCTAGTTGTCCCAAGAATCCCAAGTCAAGCCATGTCTTTTAGTTTAGTGTAGGATGGACACTTTGCACAAGCTACATGAAAAAAGGCTGAAAGAAAAAGAAAAAAAATTCAATCCATATGAGTCGTCTCAAGATGGTTTGATAGAAGTATGCAGGGAATAATAGTTTCAGTGTGGGTGACTTAGTCTTGAAGTGGGACAAAGTCCATGAGGACAAAGGAAATCACACTAAGTTTCAATCCTTGTTGATTGGCCCTTACACAGTCCACGAAAATCTTGGCCAACCCACTTATCATCTTCAATCACTTGACAAGAAGATTGACACTCTCCCTATCAATGTCCAAGACATAGAACAATATTTTAAATGAAGATTTGAGGATGCACCCCACACTATGTACATAGTCTTTCATTGTTTGTTGTTATGTTTTCTTCATTTTTCTGTTCTTTTCTTATGTGAATAAGTGTTGTGCCTTACTATGTTCTAGCTTCCAAATGTGTGTGTAGTTGAAGTTCAAAGAGTCTTGTGACACTACAACACTTGGCCAGTCCCGTGTTCGTCTTCCTTGTATTGGTTGTATCTTTTGAGTGATGATTTTTTTATGGAAACTACTATCCCTCCATAAGGAGAGGTTTGGTCAACCATGAACCTTTGTTCAGTCTCATAACATCGTACCTATACTCAGTTTTCTACTTTGGTGTTTTCAAGCTTATCCAACTAGTAAAAATGTAGAAGGGGAAATATAAATGAGAAAACATAAATCAAAGGTATTTATATGCTTCTCTGAAGGCACAACCTCTCATACTCTCAATAATTTAGGATCCCTCTTCCACCCCAAAATAAATAAGCGTCAGTGCAAAGTTCTCTTTAAATAAATGAATAACGGCGAAAGAAGAGAAACACTTAGGTGAAGCAAGAAACTCAATAGGGGTACTGTCCAGGATCGCTAGTAGTGGAGAAATGCTTGTGTTCCTCAATGACTCTATCGGGTTATTATCCAGGCCTGTTGGTAGCAAATAAACACCATAGATGAAGAACTATACTCAAAAAATATTAATCTCGCGAGCTAAACTACCCTTCCCAATTAAAAACATTGTGATGTGGTTGAATCTTATGTTGCGTTCAACTAAGAAGGTACAAATGGGATCATGTATTCCCATGGGGTAAGTGGGGAAGCCAAATTAATCTGCACAATGAATCAATACTCCCTGAAGGACCAAGGCCCTGCACTAAAAAATGAACCAAGACAGAGAAGATGGAATTCAACTAGTATGTTGTCAAGTGTTGTAGCGGCTGCAACAACCTCCAAAATTTTGGCTTGCAATCAAATTTTAGAGACTTCCTTCATATTTCCTTTGATTTTTGCAAACACTTGAGCTCATTTCATGAGCTTTCTTAGATTATTTTCACCCCTTTCTCTTGTTTCACCAACTGTCAACTTTTGGCATGTTTGACTATTTTTCCATGCTTGTAGACATTTTCTGGTGATTTTGAAGGTTGTTATTTATGTATTTGAGTTTTCCTAGCTATGTAAACACCTATCACACTCGTGCACAAAGTTCTAAAAATTGTCACACAAGTTTCCTCACGGTCGTCCTAAAGTCTATCTCAAGTGTCGAACTTGTCGCTACTTGTTATAGGAAAGTCACACAAAGAGTATTTCTTTGTCTTGTTGTTTTTGTGGTCTATGTTGTTTCGTCATTGAAGTACACTAAGTGTGTGATCACAATTTCAAGTTCTACACAAGTTCACCTTCCTCGCGCACTTAGCCATTTGTCCGAAAATCTTCCCAACTAGGCAACTTAGTTTCACTAGACATAATGTGCAATCTCAGCCCTTAGTGATGCAAGCTTGCTTCCTAGAACTTCATAGTGCGCAGTCACTTTCCCCCAAGGAATTTTCACTGCGCCTTTCTAGAGCTGATCAATCTCCTTTTAGCCCTAGAATTGTGCAACATTTCATCCCATTCTAACTTGAGTTGTGAATTTTGTAATCCTAGTTCTCAAGCTTCTCCCCTTGCTTGTTGGAACCCCACAATGTGCAGAGAACCCAACTTTCCTTTCCACCGGGAAGTGTCTCCCAGTGTCCTCCTTCAGCTGGAGCTCACTAATCTCAAGAATTGTGAAGATATATCCTCTAGGTCTCTCTACTACCCACTAATCATTGCCTCTGAAAATAGGGAAAATCTATCTCCCAAGGTCCCATCCCACATCATCCACTGACTATCTCAACTTCGTAATTCTATCTCCTAGTAGTCACTGTGTAATTTTTCCCCTTAGTGAGGACTATGCTCAAAAGTTCCTCAGTCAAGCCTGACGTGTTCTCTGCATAGTCTCAATGACCAACCTCTCTCCATGTCACCTAGAACTACACAATACACAGTTATTGGGCCCTATTTCCTAGCCTGTCACATGTCCTGAGCTTAGTCCATGGATAATAATGCATCATCTTAGACTAGGTAGTTTTTGGATTGATGTCGTCCTGTCATGAGTGAATTGTAGGAACAGGTACACTGTCAGATCATGGCGAGATGATGAAGAAGGAGAAGAAGGAGGAAACATCCTTGATGAATCACTTATAGCTGGACGGACAAAGGAACCTATCAAGAGTAAGAAAAAGGAACACATGTATGCAACCACCATTGAAGACACTACATCATAAAGCTATGCAGAGGAGAAGAGAAGGCATATCCAAGAACACATATATTACTCATTAGCAACAACAACTTAACATTGCCACATCATCAAGCTAGTCCATGTCAATCGTGTCATGTCAAGTCATGTCATGAGTTGTCAAAGGCCACATCACTATTATGAGCCATATATATTGTAAATCAAATGTATTCTAAAGTGGAAGTCCAATGGACACACATGAATACGAAGAGTCATTCCAGTTGAAAAGTAATAGGAAGTTGAACTATCATGAGTGAAGTCAAAGAGTCACAAGGGTCAAGCATCACCCCTTGGTTATATATAACCCCTCATTGTATGAAAAACAAAATTTTCACCTTGGCTCCTCCCACAAAGAATTCAGAGTTTAGTCAATTCTTTGAGGAGCAAGGAGTGGCTCCAATGTCCCACTAGTTGATCCAGGTGGATATTGGTGGCCACCTTCCAAGTCCACCTGGACCCCCACCATTGTCTTTCTCAGCATTTTCAGTTTCCTTAATTGTAGCACAACTTACTATTTTTAGCAGTTTTTCGGGTCCTGAACTTCCTGAGCCGTTTTGAGGCCCTAAACGACGTTTTTTGGGGAATCCGGGGGCAACATGGGTCCATGCTATGGACCGATGTTGCCAGTTCCAACAATGATAGTGCTCGAATAGATCTTTCTAATGAGCTATTGTACGCGTCAAACGGAGATCATATGCTAAAGTTACGACCCCGGGAAGTTGATGTACCAACTTACCCCCAAACGGGGCCCACAGTTTGGCGTTTCATCTCCTAGGGTTAGGTTTTGGAATGTGAAGGGTTTCTTTCATTGTTTCTCAACAATAAATAGGCCTTCGAGCCTCATTGTAAGTCAGTTCAGAGGCATGTAGCCCACACATCTCTTCTCAGAGATAAGCTACCATCGCCCTATCTAGTTTATTTCCATTTCTGATTGTAAGCATGTTTCAGTATTTTCCATTAATGAAATGAAGTATTATTTCCGCTGCATCTTTGTGTATATGGTTATCTCGGTAATTTGTTGCATTCCTGTTTAAATCTGGATCAGTGGTATCAGAGCGGTCTGCTCTTTCTCTGTTTTTCTTTGCATGTCCCCAACAAGGTCAGGATATAAGGAGTTAGGGCTGGAACTGGTTGAACCTTTGCAAGACCAGCCTCACAAATCCCGACGGCCTCCCATGGCGGACGAGAAGAAAGACAAGGGGGAAGGAGATCCCATCAAAATCTTGCTCGAAGAAGCCCTCGAGCGACAACGGAACGCGATGATGGACAGTTTTGCCCAGATCCTTCAGCGGCGACCCAGAAGCAACGCATCGGCTTCCAGCAGCTACTCTGGAAACGCCACACCCTTTAAGGTACAAGTTAATTTTGAAATCCCCATATTCGAGGGTCAAATAGACACAGACGTCGTAGATAAATGGTTAAATCTGCTAGAGGGTTATTTTTCTGTTCATGAATTTTCGAGTCGGGAAAAGATTGTTTTTGCTCTCCTCAAAGCAATCCCCGACATCAAGGACTGGTGGGAAACCTACTGCGAGCAGAAGGATGAAAGTACTGGCTCACTATTTTCAGCCGCACCCACCTGGGATTCGTTCCGGAATGCCATCAAGGAGCAGTACTACCCTGTCGGGAGCTATGAGGATGAATACATAAAATGGACCACGCTGCAGCAGGGAAGGGACCAAGACGTGCCGGAGTTCACCAATCTGTTCCATACTCTTCACACAAAGTTGGGTATCAAGGACTCAGAGCAACATTTGATACTCAAATACCGGGGCTGCCTGCACAAGTACATCCAGGAAGAAATACAATTCCTAAACATCCCCTCACTCGGCGCAGCGTACCGGTATGCCGTCAAGGTCAAGCAAAAGTTTAAACAAAAGAAGCGAGACTTTGGATCTGCGAATCCAAAGCAGGGGAAAGGTGCCCCTAAGCCACAGAATAAAGGACAAAGCCAAGGCAGGACAGCCCAAGACAACCAGCCAAAGCTGCAAGCAAAGAACATCATCGTGAAGCCGAGAAAGGACACTAGGAAATGGTGCGAGTTCCATAAGAGCTCTACTCACAACACAAGTGAGTGTCGGGCCAAGCAGTCACTGGTAGCCGAGCTAAAGGTTTCAGAATCAGATGCATGCTTCGACTCTGAGTCAGAACTCGATAAGGGGTATGAAAAAGGGAAGCAGATCATTGATACGGACCCCAGCACCACTGTTGCTACCGCAAAGATCCAGAAAAATGAACCCGAAGATCCAGAGGAGGAGGAGCATCTCTTCCACTCCCAGATGTGGGTAAAGGGCTCCCCGATACAGTTCATTGTTGATAGCGGGAGTCAAAAGAACCTCATTTCGGCAGAGGTCGTGAAGCGGTTGGCCTTACCGACCACAGCACATCCACAACCATACACCATTGGGTGGCTTCACCAAGGACGAGATCTTCGCGTGAGCCAGCAGTGTCGCCTTCCGTACAACATCAAGCCCTTCACGGCTGAGGTATTGTGTGACATTGCTCCCCTTGAAGTTTGTGATGTATTACTAGGACAACCATACTTGTGGAAGCGACATGCTCTGTATGAATCGAGGCCCCGTGCTGTTATTATTACAATGGGAAATAAGTTGTTCAGGATACCAGAGGTGGCACCACCTGCCGCCCTCTCTCTGATTACTGCAAAACAATGCAGTAAGATCATTTCTAAAACCAGGAAATTTGTTTTCCTGATGATACGCCTGTTACACTGAATTTTGTCACCTTGACTATCTGCAGTTAATATGGCTCCATCAATAGCCATATTGTCCTCCTTGTCAAGCCTCAAACCTTTGCTCTTCATGTCAAACTTCAAAAGAGAGAAAGTCACTTAAAAACATGTTTATCTCTGGGTACGCAGGTTCTCTCTACCTTGCCTGTGTGTACGCACTCCAAATACACTGTACCTGCGTACTTGTACGCTCTGTAAGCTTAAGGTTGGGTGCGTACCCCTGTAAAGGTCAAAAGGCGCGAGTTTCATCTTTAAAAAGTTACTTGTGGTCACTTCTAGAGCCTTCTAGAAGAGTGTTTGACGTGTATTGAGCGCCTCCAGATGGTTCATGCATCCCTATGATAGAGGAGATTATCCCATCAAGAGAGGAGCTACCCCATCCAAAAGAGGGAGTATCCCATTGATGTTGGAACTGAATAACCTCCTCTAGAATACTATAAATATAGGCATTGGGCCATGGGAGGAGAGGTTGAAAGCTGAACATTCTAAAGGGTAAATGCTGCTGGAATTAGGACTTCCATTGTTGACTTGTGAGGAGAGATCACTATCCTTCCTTGTTGCCATAGTGGGAGTGGGTGAACTTGTCAAAGTAGAGGAAATCTCTTGCTGGACCCTGGGAGGAGCTTGCACAACACCAAGGCTCAGGTTGTAATGGTTCCTTTGATTATTTAATACAAATAAGTCCATTCTTCTCAATGATTGTTAATGAATTATTTCATGTATTCCTTGGTCAATA
>APFE030180155.1:0-17823 GCA_000404065.3 Pinus taeda
GAGATTGCACCATTGAACTACATACACCCTGGAGGACACTGAAGCATCATGAAACACCTGATCCACTTCGAATTTTGGCCGAGGCTTCATTGGCTGGGCATGATACATGATGGAGGATCTTCTTTCCGAATTTGAGCAAATTCAGAGAAATTTTTGTCATTTTGAAATTTTTGGCTTGCAAAATAGGTTTTTCAGCTCAACACGTAGCGCGTCGACGTGTGCGCTTATGATTGGGACACTTGCTGGAGGAAAAATTTATAGTTTTGGATTTTTCATGGTAAGTTATGCGTGCTCTAGTATGGCCAAGGCATTTCATCAAGTTTTGGATGATCAAAAGGGCCAAAAACACCATGAAAATCACCTTTCTGCCACCTTTTGCACCAGCAGGAAGTACTTCTGGGAGAATGAATTTTTGGAGGGTTAAATGAACTCCAAATTGAAAAATTCCACTTGGGTTGGAAGGCAGACATCTAGGGCTTTCCAACGAGATATCATGAACTCAATTTGGATGTCGGGAAGTGCCTCCAAAGTAGGCTGAAAGGTGCGCGACGGATAGATCTCAAGCGCGCGGCGCATAGAGATTTTTGGTCAAATTTTCATCTTTCAGCTCAGAAATTCGGCCAGTTGAACCAGTTTTGCTTGTGGATGAAATTTTTGAGTTATCTTGATGTAAATTTATGTTTGGCATGTAACTTGGACTCACTTTTACCTATTCTAGATGATTCATTCACAAAATAACAAAAATTTAATGTAATGAATCAGTTTCCCTTCTTTTAGAGGCAGGTTGTTTGGATGCCTAGTTTTCAGCTCTATGTTTGGAATTAGTTCAAACTACTCCTAGAAGGAGCAATTCGACCCCTAAAGGCATGGAAAGGGGTTAGGATGGTCTATATGATGTAATTTCTCAATCATTTTTAGGGGTTGGAGAGGTTGGACTTTTGGAAAAAGCCTAGACTATATTGTACATTGTATCTCTGCAATTTTGGCAAAGGAAAGACCAGGGTTTTGCAGCATTGTTCGGGATTCATGTGGCTTTATGTGTTGATGGTGTGCTTATTTTAGTATCTGTAAGTTGTTATGTGTATCATTTTCCTTCTCTCATCTTCTGCAATTGAACAAATGAAGTGTTAAGGTAGAATCCATAATTTGTTATGCTCCGCCTTTAAGTTTGTTTGATTTTACATGTTTTCATCTGTTTAAGGAGAATCCTTGAAAGCTTCTTGCTCTCCTTAGCTCCTCTCTAGTCTTATCTATCCATCTCTTTAACTTTTAAAGTATCAAGACAATCGCCTTCCTTGCCCCAATCGAACCTCTGCAAAAACTGTGTCTCATCCCCGCACCCAAAATTGCCTTTCCCTTAGATTCAAAAAAAACCCCAAAAAAATCAATTTCAAACTCCTTGTACTTCATACCTAGCCTAAAATTAATTACCAATTTAGTCATCCTGAGCCTCATCGATTACCTTTTGCCGAGATTGACCCGGAGAGAGCCCTCTCCTGTCCTCGTAGGGCTAGCTACGAGGCTGAGCGTGGTTTGATGTAGCCTTGAGGTTTACCTTATTTCAGCCTAAGGTAGATTTGAGCGCTACACCCTTTGCCATTGAATGATATTGTGTTCGAAGGACCATGCTTGGCGCAGGTGCCGCTATAAAAACTTGTGGACTGGGACTTGGCTGATCACGAGAAGTTCCCACACCTGGCGATTGAGCAGCTAATGTGCCACATCATTGATACAAATACTAGAATGACTACATTGGTGCCGCAGAGGTGGCTCAGAGGAGTAGACAAGGCAGGGTTGCTCAACCTGCTTTGGGTGCCACACTACAACCACACCCAGGTGATAGTATTGGTCATCAAGAAGTTGTTGTGCTTGGTGCATGATGGGTGTCTGTGGCTAGAGGAGCCAATACCCATCATAGATAGATTGATATACAAAATAACGTGTTTTCTGTATACAGGTGAAAATCTGGCCATGATATTTGGTGGAAAAGGTGGTGAGCAGGCCCTCGCAGAATCCATGAAAGAAAAATTTAAATTGGTGAAGAAGCCACACAGATATGTTATATTTAGCATCTGCAACCCTGCTGTGAAGGTAGCTATGTAGATTCTAGCAGGAAAAGTGATGAGGAAGTGTCACACCGATGAAGTGTTCGCGCCTGTCATCACACTAGCTGCCTAGTGCACTGAAAGAGTCTAGTTCAACTGGTCAGACTACCTTCGCGGAGAGTTACGAGTGAACTCTCGCGAAGCGTAGGAGCTTCGCAAGGCATTCCACTATGCATGGCTCTTACTGTTAATTGTGCTGGTAGAGTGGGAGCTGCTAGAGGACAACCTATTCCCTTTGGTCCTGCTAGACCTACCAAAAGAAGCGAAGTACGCTTCGTTGTTGGTGACCAAGGATGCACAGCGAGTTAAGGATAGAAAGATCTTTTGGATCTTGATGGAGATGAACATTTGCATGGCCATCAATCGCAAACCATGGTTTTCACCTACAGTGTACGCCAGCCTACAGGGCTATGAAAAATTTAAAATAGACTTTCATCATGTATCTATCAAGGCACGGAAGGACCCTGTGTAGAAATGGTACGACTTGCCTTATCTAGCAATGGATGATGCCATTGATGCGGTACTTGATCAATGGATAGTAGAGTGGAGCACTACAATAGACTTGGCAGTAGGAGGGAGAATGTCCACCACATAGAGGAAGAAAGAGGAGGCCAAGATTAAGATGACACAACTAGCTGAAAAGGGAAAAAAGGAGGCCATTGAAAAGGCCGAGGAGGAGTGCGAGGCTGCGCAATAGACAAAAAAGCAGATAGGTGGGACAGAGAGAGGCTCTGACAAAGGCACGAGGTCTCCTTCACCTGAGATAGAGGAGGATACAGATAAGCAACATGGCGCAAACCCATAGGAGACATCTACCTGCATCAAGTGCCCAAAGGAGATAGAGAAAGGAGGGTCCAGGAAGAAATCAAAAGCTACCAAGACATCATTGGATCCTATCACGCTAACAGAGGGAAATTTGCATGATATCAGTGATATAGTGAGGGATGTCACCATGGAGGCCTTGAAACAGTTTTAACAGTAGCAACAGATAATCTTGGGGGCCATCCAGACAGTATTATAGGAGCTATAGATCCACGCATCTTAGGCTGGCACGGTGTCCACCAACCTAGCTATCGGCACTTCATAAGTTGTCGAGATGTTGCGCGCAAAGGCCTCTAGTACGATAGTGCTACCTGATGGAGCACTAACCACTGAGAACGAAGTTGGCAAGCCCACTGTTTGTTCCCTAAAGGGAGTAGGGTTGAAGATGGTAGTGCTCCTTGGTTAAATGCTCCACCTCTTATAGGATGGAGTGATTGCAAAGCTGAGGGCCCAGGAGCATTGCGCTCTCCTGGTGACCAGTGAACAATGATCAACAATGAGCAGATGGCACTACAGCGAGTCTCTGCCATCATCATTATGACCGAAGTGACCAATCAAAACAAGCGCATCATGCAGGTTGACGAGGAGGCATGCCAAATGGTCCTGCAGTTAGCCATTCTGGTGGAGGAGCCAGTGGAGGTGAGCATCCGCAAGTTGGCTACGGGGGTGTGTGACACTCGTACTAAGATGGTTGTTGGCTTGTGGGGGCCTGACCCAGGTTTGAAGTTAATTAGCCACCCTTTTGGCAACAGCGCGCGGAGCGTGGACTGAGGTCTCACCCGAAGGAGTATGGGGGGATGCTAGAACCAAGTTTCTCCACCCTTGAGATGTCTGAGGGGTCGGTTTAGTCCAACTGTGAATACCTTTACACAGGTCACTTCATGCACTATCCTAACTTGCGAGGCCTTCGTGATATTTTATAATCACCTTTGCACAACCCTAACCAATGGTTGAGGTGCTTTCACGCTGCTAAAGCAGCGAACTGCGTTATTTCCCCAAGTTACACCACAAATCTTACTTATCTTCTTATAACTGTTAGTTTTGTGTAAACAGATACCTTATCTTATATTCTCTTAATCAACGTAATCATATAAGTTCACAGATCTTATCAACAACAGAAATGTAATTTATACCTGATATATTCAATGCAGAAAACGGGATATAAATACACAGGAATGGTATAAAACTTCTCTTTATTAATGCTTCAATCGGTTACAAACTCAACCTACCTTGCGCACACAGCTGTGGACTACTAGGAATCTATGCACTCAGCCACAGAGCCTTCTCCTACTCTATGACCGAAAGACTCAACTCTATGCTTAGATTAGACTCAATTCTCCATCTATTGCTTACTTCTCTAACTCATTTACAACTTAGAGCCTCGCTTTATTTATACAATCCCATGGTCTGCGGACCATGGGTGGATCTCTAAAGCCTACATTACATTACAAAGATGAGGGTGGACAACCCTATGACTCATTTACAAGTTCGTGCTTTGCGCCCACAAAACATGGAGTATTTACATCCGATTTAGTCAAAATATGGGCTTTAAGCCCCAAAACTTCCCTTGGGGGATCCCACACCCAACAGGCTCCTAACACAAACATCCCGACTCGCCCTCGAGTCACTCTGCCAGTGTGAAGATATTCGCACAGAGACCTCCCAACTCTACCCTAACTGTTGCAAGATTGGTAGTGCATTGAGCAGCTTCCTGTTGTACCTCCTGCATGTGTTGTTCAAAGACTGTTGTATTTGAACTGATTTCTTGTATCTGCTCCTATGTTCCCTATATCTGCATGAGCTTGGCTTTGATCGAGGTTGTAATGATGAATGCCTCATTGATCCAAGGTTGTATGTGCACCTTCAAAACCACTTCCTTATGTCGTACCGCGTCTACCTGCTCTTTGAGGGCTTTTGCCTATTGCAACCGCGCGAGCCTTTGTGTAAGGGCCACCATCTGCATGGTCCCTTTTATATCATCATATCTTTGCTACATCTCACATGCCTCTGTTTCTAATTTCTATAAGTTCGGGTCCTCCTACAGAGTGGTGAGGATCTTGAATGATTCTTCCAAAAGTTTGGTGCAGTCCTTCACTACACTGCTGATCTCCTTTGTTCTCATTGTGATGGCACTAGTGCATTGTTCCCTCACCTCTGGTGGAGTTGAAGGTTGTGTTGTCAATTGTAGCTCAACTATCTAAAGGTTCCATCCAACTGAACCTTAGCCATATCTTCTCGCACCTCACGCAACGTTGTTGCTAACCTCTAGATGTGTGCCTCTGTTGGTGCCTCTAGGGGGATGGCCAACTCAGGGACCATCTGGTAGGCCTCTTCAACCACCTACACTAGCTAGTTATTTTGTGTTACAACCTCATCGCACTACAGGCTTAGTTGTTCCATGTTAATTCATTTTTCACTCATTACCTGGAGCGCGCGATTCTCCCTGGCCCGTAGCTCGTAATTATTCCATCCTACAGCACATAAACCATCTCCGAAGGGAGCGCAGCCATGTTGATCCCCACTCCTTTTAGTGCACTAACCATAGGCCTGTCGGCCTCATTTTTTGTAGCCAGTACCCCCTCCGGTAGCACTATAGTATTGGTCATGCGAGCGCACAACATTTCCTCAGCTGCACCCGTTCCTACTGCGAGGTTGGTCGACAGAGTACCAGCCTGAGGATGCGCACTTGCAACTCACACAATAGCTTAATTCTCAAATGGTGTACCCCCTCCGGTAGCACTATAGTATTGGTCATGCGAGCGCACAACATTTCCTCAGCTGCACCCGTTCCTACTGCGAGGTTGGTCGACAGAGTACCAGCCTGAGGATGCGCACTTGCAACTCACACAATAGCTTAATTCTCAAATGGCCAAGTGTTGTTTTCTGGGTAGCCCTTTGCAATTTATAATGTCTTTTGAATTCGAATTTGACTATTCCCCCCAAAGTCGGTCCATTCATGCTCCCTTGGTGGTAGTTTTTCCAAAATCTAGCCCATAAAGTTTTCCTTAAATGTCTGTCACCCACTCCATTTAGTCTCAAAACATGCATAACATCATGAATAGTGACTGCAACGGTCACTTCCCAGCTAACTCGCCTGGTAACACAACTACCCTTGCACTATTGCAGACCCTGTGACACTTCACTCCTGCGCGCAGCCCTGACATCATGTAGCTCCTGGGTAGAGTAGTTTATAGTCCTGCGCTTCCTTTCAACTACATGGAGTGCTAAGACTATGCTTCCTATGACTATTCAGATGGGAAGAGTTCGCCATTTAACTTCGCTACCGATTATTTTTCCTAGAAAGAGTCTGCCATTTGACTTCACTGACCCCATCATGCCCTTATCTAAGGTCTCCTTAACAACATACGGTCCAATCCAACGCATCAAGTTGATTAACTCTCAACGGTAGTCCCCAAGTTTGCCAATGTAATTGCGCTCACCCTGTTCTATCACCACAGGGTTTTTTATCAAGAAAGTCCCTCTTTATTTCTTCCTCAAGCTTCTGGACTTTTGCTTCTGCCAGGGTGCTTTTCTCCCTCAACCGAGCTCTTTCATTCATGAGTGGTTGGAGCCTAAGATCACCCTGCTGATTCTCTTCATCAGGTCCCAAGCATTCTTCTTTGAGTTCTTCCAACTGCGTGATCCCGTCTTCCAAGGCTTCGCGATCCATCATATCCATGGGCACTACTATGCGCGGACTAGGCATGATATAATCCATCGGTATTATAACATTCGCTCCATAGGCCAACTTAGAATGCACTTGTCCCATCAGTTTCTTGCACGTTTTCCTATCAGCCCATAAAAGTGCTAGTACTTGTAGGTCCCAATCACTTCGCTGCACACTACATACCTTGTTCAGTGCTTCGCACACCTCGTTAAATGCTTCTGTGTGGATAACCTTCTGGGTGATCATTCTCTCCACATTTTGTCATTCCAACTTGAGGAGTTGTTTGTGAAATTTCCTCCCCAACACATGCTTATTGACCGTATCTCCCAACAAAAATTTCATGTACATCCGCATAGGTTGTTTTCCATATGTCGGCATCCACATGGCTAGATGTGCATGTGGTTTATCCTTCCCATTGCATTTAACTTTCAATCGCACTCTAAGCTTTCCAAACCACATGCACATCATTATTTTGCATTCGTGCCAGTCCTCAAAGCTCCCTTTTTGCATACCCCACCATCTCGCAGGCGTAGCATGCAGTACCCAATTCAAGGCCTAGAAACATTGCTTTTCTGGCACCTCCCTTTCAAACTTATCTAGGAAAGTATTTACCTTACTTAACCCATCATAAGTAGGAAGATCCCTCACTTCTATTGATATGCAGTGCAGTGATCTTGTCATCATATTACAGTTCAACGTGGTTACCTTATGTAACCAGTTTTGCCATCACTCTATCTCCTCATCAAAATTTGATGTACAGGAGCTTTCGTGCTTCCATGAGATCTGTCCGTCCGTGGTGGGATTTACCTAGTCTTACTCTTGTACAGTTATCTTGTAGATGCAGTCCAAATCATCACTGCTTTCATAGTCATGCACTGGCTCGGTGTAGCGCGATCCCTCAGAAGGGTCTAAGCGCAAAGACTTCTTCTCAGAAATCATCTTGCGTTTCTTTAGATTAATCACCCCGTTCATGTCAGTGGCCCAATCAATTACTAAGAGCGTGGGATAGGGATTGTTGTCATCAACAATCTCTATTACTTCAAATTCTTCTAGTGCGCTCGCTCCTTGAATATCCACAGTGATTCCATGCAATCCTCTCATGGGTATTATCTTCTGTTGGTTCACCATTCACAGTTGAATAGGAGACCATTACAGTGTAGGCCTCCCCATGCGCTCTGATGTATGCTTCGGTAGAATGTTCGCATATGATCCTAAATCCGAAATTACTTGGTCCATCTCATATTCTCCAATCTACGCGGTTAGCCTCATTTCTCTCCCTGTCCTAGTCTTGTGTTTTCCAATCTTCTAGACTACACGCAGTTCTCCTGGTGCAGTCCCAACGCATCTGTTAATGAGTTCTTGCAATCCTTTTACAGCCTTACTGTCGCATAGTAGCTTCATGCATGTTTCTAGGAATGTCGTAAGCATAGATGGGATCATTCCCGGCTCCGGCCTATCTTTGCTTTCTAAAGTGGAGGCATCAGCAAAGCTCTTCTTAGCTTCCATGAAGGTTTCCTTAGCAGACTCCAAATAAAACTCTGCTTCTTTCAGCGAAGCCTTGCAAACCCAAGTACTATCTTCGAGTTGTTTTCCTTTATCATCTCCCATCACGATTCCACTTCAGAGAACAATGTTCACATCTGGATCTTCCTCGTGCGGCTCAGACCTCATCATCTGTAGGTTCTGAGTCAGGGGAGGCTGTAGCACTCCCTTGTCGCATATCCTAGCTATCAGCGTAGGGCAATATTCCATCTCATGATCAAACAAGGTACAATACAGACATGATGGAAGCATTAGGTTCGTACATTCATAGGCATAATATCCTAGCCCTCCGCAATTGTAGCATATCAGCTGTCCAGAACCTCTTCCAAGTCATCCTCCACCTCATCCATGCCCCTGAAATTTGCTTCGTGCCACTCTTGCATTCTAGTCTAGGGGTCGTGTTTTAGCCTGAACTCTATAGGTGGGATTTCTATCCATCATCAGCTCATAGCTTGACAAGTGCACTCATGGTGTCCAACTGATCTACAAAAATTACAGGACAACTATTGTGAATTCTGCGTGTACTTCTGTAACAAATGGCAGTTGTTCATAGCATGCTTTCCTCCTATTTGACAAATCGTGCACCACAAATAAGGTGTTGCACTAGGTCCTACTTGTGCTTTCAGCTTTAATGGCATCGTTCCTCCTCCTGCGAGGTAATTCACAAACACAAGGAAGTGGTCCTTATCATGACCCTGACCCTTGCATTTTACACACCACACCTCTTCACGCACTTCTAGTCAGGTTGTCTTGTCATGTTTCAGACTCTACATCTCAAGGCATAAGATTTTCAACTGCGTGTGGATCAGCTGAACTCCCAAGTTAGGATCCTGCATCGAGGTTTCATGCAGCCTCATCACAATCTCTAAGGCCTCTGCCTAAGTCGTTAATTTTTGTTGTGATAGTGCACTCCTCAGATGTGGCATTAGTGACGCTACAAACCATTTGGAGTGCTATCCATCTGTCAGATTCATATTAGCTTTGCGAATCATGCACTTCAGCCTCTGATCCAACTCCTAAGGAGTCTCGCCTAGTAGCATTATGATCTCTTTGAATCCAATGATCAACTGTGCTTCTGACTTCGACCTGCTAAATTCTTGTTTAGTGCAATTTGTATATCCGTGATTCACACATTCAGATTGTCATTAGAGTGCTTAATATACCAGGTTAGCACGTAGTCCTGCAGCACGCTAACCAATGCCACTTTCTTTATATTTTCCTATGTAGCTCCCTGTGCTTCCTATATGGCTCTTATCACGAACCAAAACTAGTCTAGATCCTCATTTCCTACTCCCTTGAACACAGGAAACTTTATCGTGCTTGCCATAATGACTCATGGTGGTGGTCGAGGTGGTACGGGTGAAGATGGAGGTGAAGGTGGTGAAACTGCTAGTGGTGTGGGTGGGGGTGGTATGCGCAAAATCCTTTGCCTTATGAAATGGATCGCACTTCGCAGAGAGACCTTTCCAAGCTCTTCCTCGTCCCCTCATGGAGGTGAAATCAAAGGGCTATTCTCTGGTCCCTTACTTCCTTCGTTCCTGTAGGCTTTTCCACTTCGCATAGCTCCAAACATCAAGGTAATTGCATAACCCTCTTTTCACACAATAGCGTTTTAATCCAAGTATTCAGAGACTTTACGTACTTACCTTGTGGTCCTTTAAGAAAGCATCGCTCTACCTTGCTATAGCTGACTAAAGTATCTACTGCGAACTCAGTAATGAATCCTCCTATAATTCGATCAAGCCAGTCAAAAATAGCATGCGCGATCTTATCCTATGATGCTTCCAATCTGCGCACCAACTCTGGGGTCCACACAATAGGATTGTCAAGTTTCCACCTTCCTTGGCTATCTACTAACTTTGCGATCCACTCATATGACTTAGTAGGGAAAGATGCGAAGAATATTTCATGGATCTCTATGTATAGGTAGCAATCTAACCACTCTTCTTTTGTCAATTGCGGATTCCTGTTTTCTTACGCTGCTAACTCGTGAATCCTCCTGTCCAACCAACCTTAATTTCCTTCTTAGTTGGATTCCAATGATACAACATCAAACATCTCTATGCAGATTCTGGTCCGGACAATGGAACCATTTGTTGGCTTGAGGGGGCCTGACCTAGGTTTAGAGTTAACTAGTCAAACAAATCCCTACACTATTGGCCCTTTCGACAATAGCCCATGGTGCGTAGACTAAGGTCTCGCCTGAAGCAGTATGGGGGAATGTTGGAACCAAGTTTCCGCACCCTTGAGATGACTAAGGGGTCGGTTTAATCCAACTATGAAACACCTTTGCACAGGCCACTTGGCACACTATCCTGACCTACGAGGCCTTCACGATTTGTTATAATCACCTTCGCATAGCCCTAACCAGGGGTTGAGGTGCTTTTGCGCTGCTAAAGCAACGATCTGCGCTATTTCCCCTAGTTACACCATAGATCTTACTTATCTTCTTATAACTGTTAGTTACCTACGCATAAACAAATACATTATCTTATAATCTCTTAATCAACATAATCATATAAGTTCACGCATCTTATAAACAGTAGAAATTTAATTTATACCCGATACATTCAATGCAGAGAACAGGAAATAAATACACAGGAATGGTATAAAACTTCTCTTTATTAATGCTTCAATCAGTTACAGACTCAACCTGCCCTATGCACTCAGCTGCAGAGCCTTCTCCTACTCTACAACCCAAAGACTCGACTCTACACTTAGATAAGACTCAATTCTCCATCTGTTACTTACTTCTCTAACTGATTTACAACTTATAGCCTCGCTCTATTTATACAATCCCATGGTCTGCGGACCATGCATAGATCTCTAAAGCTGACATTACATTACGAAGATGAGGGTGGACAACCCTATGACTCATTTACAAGCTCGTGTTTCTCACCCACAAAACGTGGAGCCTTTACATCGGATTTAGTCAAAATCTGGGCTTTAAGCCCCAAAACTTCCCTTGGGGGATCCCCCACCAAACAATGGAGAAGGTTCAGTTGGAGTTCAACCTGCAGATCATAGAGTTATAGTTCAAGGCCCAGCCTTCAACTCTGCCAGAAGTCAAGGAGCAGCTGGCGACCATTGTCACAGAAGCAGTAGCGGCAGTGGACAGTGTAGTAGCAAATTGCATGCAACTTTTTGAGCAGTCGTTTGAGGTCTTGAAAACTTGCAGGAGGACCCCAATGTACAATGACTAGAGACAGAAGCACGTGAGCTACAATAGCGCTATGATGAGGTTATAGGAACAATGAAAACTGTCACATTGACACAGAAACTAGCAAAACTACAAGAGGCTAAGCAGCTGAAGGAACAGGTGGATGCAGTGCTACAAAAGGAAGCAGTGTTGAAGGCATGACTGAAGCCCTAGATGGATGAGGCTTACATGGTGACAAGATCTATTGAAGGCAAGCTTGCAACTCTACAAGTGACTCAACAAAAGCTTCAAGCCGACAGTTCAAGGGTAGTGACCGAGCAGATGGTCGAAGACACAAAGCAGGCAGCCGCACAGTGCATAGCTGAGGTTGCAGTCATACGGGTCGAGCTGGAAGGTCTTTGTACAAAGATCTTCGTGCCTACTAAGTGATTTGAGGGTGAGTCACGATGTTTTTGTTGGGGGCCTGTTGGGAATGGGATCCCCTAAGGAAAATTTTGGGGCTAAAATCCCATGTTTGGGTCAAATTTTGTAATAAAATTATAAAGTCTCCACATTTTGTGGTCACGGAGTGCAAAGGTGTCATGAGTCATAAAGGGTTGTCTCCCCTTATTTTTGTAAAGTAAAGTCAGTTGTAAAAGATCTACCCATGGTCCGTGGACCATGGGATTGTATAAAAAGAGCTAAGTAAGTAAGCTCTAAGTAGAAGAAATAAGTATTAGCTAGTCATAGCTCTGAAGTAAGGAGTCTAAGTTTTGGGTCATAGTGTAGGTAGAAGCTCTACAACTCAGTGCGCAGAGGCCTAGGGTGGAAGTCCGAAACTGAGTGCGCGGACCCCTACAGCTGTGTGTGCATGGCAGATAGAGTCTATAATCACTTGAAGATATCAATAAAGAGAAGTATTTTGCAATTTTTGTGTGTGTTCTAATTAATGCATCTTGACATTTTATGTATGAATTTCCTTTATAATGCTTATATGGTGCGCAAATGAATGTAATTACGTTGGATAACTGAATGCAAATAAGGATATCTATTTACACAGTGCTAACTGTGATTATCTAATAAGATAAGTAAGACACTTAGACTAGTTTGGGAATCTGCACGGTACGCTACCATAGTAGTACGGAAGTACCTGAGCCGTAGGTTAGGGCTGCGGGAAGGTTGATCATACCTTTTTGCAGAGGTACTGATGGCTGGAATAGAGGGCTAGTCTGGCAAACCCTATAACTAAGTGACCTGCGAGAAGGTAGGAATAAAAGGAATAAAACGACATCAAAACCATCTCAAGGTGGGGAAACTTGGTTCCAACATCCCCCGATATTGCTTTGAGTGAGACTTCAGTCCACGCTCTGTGGGCTGATGCCAAAAGGGGCAGTAGTGTAGGGATTTGTTTAGCTAATTAACATTGAACCTGGGTCAGGCCCCAATAAGCCAATATTGAGACATGTAGAATTTATGAGTAGAACCATCCTACTAACAATTGTCCTCCTCTAGTAGGTTTAAAACTAGTATTCCAAGGCACCAATGTGAATATAAAGAAAAATTGTTTCCTCGATCAAAGATGACCTTGGAAGTCTCAACATTTAGGTACAGGACAAGATACTTCTTAATTTTTTAGTACATACTATCCTAACCAACAATTAATTTCCTCCTCTTTCTTAGCCCTGGTATCCTTCCACACCTTGGTAATAATGGGCACGGCAAACAACCTCACGTTATCCATGGTTATAAGGATGGATAAGATTGTCTTCTATAAGCCAAACAATTTCTCAATAGTCACAATTTTCCTAGCAACAATAGGTACAATTACTTACAAATAGTCCCCCTCCAAGACCTTAGCTTCCATCACAACCCACACCTAACTCCAATGAAAAGAATTCTCAACCCACTTACACCACTAAGTTATCTAGTTTTCCTATATATTCCATTTTCCTAGTGGAATTTCATGACATTGAGTTGTGACTAGGGAAAAAACTCATATATGAGGGTTCTATGATAATAAATAAATATGATGAAAAAGAATTCGATGAACCTATAAGAACCCACTCTAATGAAAAAATTGCAAATATCATTACCATGCCAAAAATATCCTCCCATGAAATCACATGTGCGAACAAATATTTTTGAATATTTAAAAAAAAAAATTCCTTGTTGGTCTTATGATGATAGTTACAATGGTGTCGACTATATAGTACATTCATAAAAAAAAATTGGTTTTCGTTGCTCTATTTACGCTAATTGATCTGTTAATCTTTGGAATCCTGTGCCTGGTGATGTTGGTAGTGCGACTCCTATATTTGCCAGTCCTCAAATGACCTGATTCATCGAATTATGTATACTTTCGGCAGCTGACTGACCATCGTTGCTGACCATGTGACATCAAAAGACTCTTACATTTGTATGTCTTTTGCTGACAAGTTTCATCGAAACATGTACATTTTCAATGATAGATCAACCACTCAAGTCATTAATAGTGTGACATAAGAAGATCTTCCTTTTGTCAGTTGACCAACATGTGGTAGGCGTCTAAGTTATGAAGATTTTGGAAAACATTGATAATGTGACTATACCATGTTCCAAATTTGGTAAAACCTCATTTTGTCATTATAATGATGAAATTTCATGGAAATAGCAACAAAAGTCCATCAAAAAATGGCTCAATTTTTATTAGTGTAAGAATAAGGTTTACAACAGTAGAATACTCAAATTTTCAGGGTAGCCCCTTGTCTCAAAAGTTTCTAGGATTGATAGAAAAGAGTAGGGCTTCAAAGGTTCTAAGGACACAGGAGTTCCTTGTGTTATAACTCTCTCATATCTATGCAGGGTCTAATAATAGTGTTGGATCCAACATCATAGGGCTCTAACTATGGAGGCTCTATTGTACCCTTAGGCATACTATGTAATTACTAAGGTACTAGAGAGTAACTTTCCTAGGTGTTTTTTTTAGTTCCACTATAATAGTAAGGTTGTTGATCAATTGATCTAGAGCTAGATTTAATACACCTTCAAGACTTCAAATATATCCAAGAGTACATGGAATCAAAATTCTATATAGGTGTTTTGTAATGTGGTACTACTTGAAGGAACTTACCAAGAAGGGTTATAAAGGTTTCCAACTAGTTGAAATGTCTTTTACTTCCTGTATGTATGCTTCCTTTATTGCAAGTTTACCCATTGAACAATAGATTATTATGTTATCTATAAATTCTAGAACACATCTCTAGCTTGAAAAGGAATTACTTTAAAATCGTGCTTAAGAAAGTTATTTGATATTTCTTGTGATGTTTAAATTAGAAATATTGAAAGAATAAATTACATTTTTCATTCAAATATGTTGTTGAAAGAAATAAATTTTCAAACATAATAGACAATAAGATCCAAATATTATACGGGAATTCAAATTTAGGAGAGAACGCGGAGCAGGAGAAGACGCGCAGCCAGGGTTTCTGAGAGTTTCAGTGCTTTCTCCTAATGGAGGGCCGCAGAGGAGGGAGCTACACTCCCTCCTACAAGGACTTCGTTGCCAACAGAGGCAAGTCCCCACTGGGTAATGTCAAAGGTTCTGTGGAAGAAGAAAAACGAAATAATGAAAATGAGATAGATGGGGCCAGACCCAAGGAAAATGGCAGCACTAAAGATAGGGAGGAAGAAGACAAAAGACAGGGAACAAGGGACAATAAAAAAAAAGGACCATGTAGACCCAAAATGGAGATCACTCCTAGAGTAGTGTTAAATGATCTTTCACTGCAGGCACACAGGGAACATATGGGGACTTACACTATAATCTGTAAATTCATGGGACTATGGACCATTGAAAAGGTTTTACAGATGTGGATAAAGTATCACTGGAAACCCAAAGGAAGCATCGATCTTCATATTGGGTCAAAGGGATTTTTCACCGTGGTGTTGACAAACATGGAAGACAAAGACAAAATATTTGAAGGAGGACCCTACTTTTATGTAGCAACTGCCCTCTATATGCAGCCTTGGATGATGAAATTTGTTCCAGAGTGGGAGACTTTCACTTCGGTACCTATTTGGGTAAGGCTTTATTCTCTACCTCTTGATTACTGGAAAACTAAATCGCTTGCTGGCATTGGCAACAAACTAGGTCGTTTTGTCAAAGCTTCGGAAGCCACAAGAAGGGGCAAATACACTTCCTATGAAAGGATCTGTGTAGAAATGGATCTATCAGGAGCCCTTCCAGATGAAATCATCCTAGAAGTTTTTGATGAGCAATTATGGTGCAAACTGTGGACTATGAGCATATCCCATTCAGATGTCGTAAATGCCATGAACATCGACACTTGTTCAGAGATTTCCCTCTTAGTAGAGTAGACAATAAGAACAAACCTAATTCAATGAAGGACATAGAAAACTTTCATAAAGTGGAAAGTATAGGAAAAGGAGGTAAAAAAGGACCAAAGCAACATCATAACGAGGGTCAAAAGGCTAGTCAAAATAGATATCAACACTAGAAAAGAATGAAGAAATGACAAGTGAAGACCAATCTATGGAGGATGGCCCTAATGAAAAGGAAAAGGAAGAAAACTGCAACCCAACAAAAGAAATTAATAATAAGAAAGAAACTATGATGAGTGAAACAGAACTAGAGATGAATCAGGAAATGAACCAGAGTGAAACATATATGGAGGACCATGAACTTCAGGAAATTCTAGATAAGGAACACCTAGATCTGGAAGGCTTCTTGATGCAGGGAACCACGGGAGGGATAGATTCACTACCCCAAGAAGACTGCAACAGAATACATCAGTTGTTTTTATGGAAAACTCAAGAAAGGGGGTTAGATAAAGGAAAAACTTTGACAAGCAGGAGTATAGAGGTGTAAAAACAATGAAATCAACTCCAAGATTAGCTACCAGAAATGCAGGAAAGAAGAGGGGTAGGAAAAAGCAGAAGGACCTATTGATGGAGTGTTGAAAGCTAATGATAGACTCGGGTAAGATGAAAGACCTAACCAGTTACTCCTTTACAAATCCTTAATTATGAAGTTCACATCCTGGAATATCAGAGGTCTAGGTAGTAAAAGAAAACAAAGAATGCTTAGTTATAGATTGAAACAAGAAATGTTGGATATGATCTTCATCTAGGAAACGAAATGTTCCATTCAAAAAATAAAACTAATTCATAGCAAATGGCTCAATAGATTTGAGTTTCTAGAGGTCAAAGCTGAAAACACAGCGGCGGGCATTCTCACTCTTTGGAATCCCCAAAAAGTCAGCATAATAGATACAGAGGCATCTAGAAATTACTTATCAGTGGTCATTCAACCAGTGGGGGTTTCAGAAACCTTCCTGGTCACAAATGTTTATGGTCCTCAAAGAATAGATGAAAAACTCAAATTGCTAGAATCCCTAATTGATCTCAGGAACAGACATGCTGGAATTCCTTGGATCATGGGAGGTGATTTTAATATGATCAAATCTCTTTCAGAAAAAAAAGGACGTACTAGAGTGCTAAAAAAAGACTCCTTAGCGTTCCAATCATTCACAGATGATATGAAAATGGTTGATTCAAAATTGAGCAATGGTCTTTTTACCTGGAACAACAAAAGAGGAGCTGAGGCACAGGTAGCCTCTAAATTAGACAGGTTTATGATATCAGAGGAGCTTATGCTTATAGATAAAGAAATAATAATGAGAGCTCTTCCCTTTGGAGGTTCCAATCACTAGCCGATTCAATTGGAAATCAAGGCTATGGTTTCTCCCAGGAATAGGCCCTTCAGATTCGAGAATATCTGGCTCTCCCACCCAGACTTCACCAGTAACATTGAAAAATGGTGGTCTGAAGACTTGCAATTCCAGGGATCAAAAATGTACCTCCTGCATAAAAGACTAAAGCATATCAAGTTCAGGCTTAAAGAATGGAACAAGAAGGATTTTGGTAACATTTTTGTGAACAAAAAATTATTGGAAATCAAAATTCAGGAACTCAACCAGGAACTGATCAAAGATGGCTTTGACAAAGTCCAAAGTGATCAGGCTGATAAACACCATCAAGAATGGGAAAATTTATGCAAACAAGAGGAAATATTTTGGAGGCAAAAGTCTAGAGTTCAATGGCTCAAGGAAGGAGAGTGGAACACAAGGTTTTTCCACAGATCCACTATGGCTAATAGAGCATACAACAGAATCTCTACAATAAAGGATGAGAATGGGGAGCTTTGAGACACTCATAAGAATATTGAAGTTGTACTTGTTCAGCATTTCTGAAACATCACTCGGGAAAATAATCCAGACAAGGAACAATCCATTAGGGAAATTACAGGGCATATCCCTAAGCAGGTGTCTAGAGAGGACAATTTTAACCTTAATATACCTGTTACTGAAGAGGAGATCAGCGAGGTTCTCAAAGACATGCAGAATTGCAAAGCACTAGGCCCAGATGGTTTCAATGTGGACTTTTTTAAAGCTTGTTGGCATATTATCAAACAGGATATTCTGAATGTGGTGGAGGATTCCAGGGGTAGCAAAACTATCCTGAAAGCCCTCAACACCTCCTTCATCTCC
>APFE030180157.1:0-10545 GCA_000404065.3 Pinus taeda
CCTCATTAGGAAACCACTTCCACGTCTACCACTAATGAGGGATCCTTCCCTAGATCCGCAACTTCCATACTATCTGGACAACCATCCATATTGAGCCTTACTACTACTTGATCTTTAAATACTGGCATCAGACACGTAATTGAACTGTTGGTCATTTTTAAAAGAATTTAATAAATCCCAGAAAATGCACCAAACACTGCCTTCTCAAGTCAGAACAAAATGGGCCGCTCACGCCGGCATCGTTGGCCGCTCGAACTAGTCTCCAGGTGACAGATGGGAACAACGCCCTTCTCTCCCATTTGAGCCATTGTGCATGGCAGTATACATAAATGCTACAACACGGCCATATCCTTCCTAACACAGGATGTCGAAACCAGGGTTCGAACCATTCACACTTACCCATCCAAAATATAAATTTACAACACTGAAGAACAGGTAAAAGAAAAAATGAGAATGTCACCTTGGCTGCATAATCCACCTCAGCAAACCTGAAGGTGATTCCCAAGGAACCAAAGAGTATAGAAAGCAATGAAGCAGCTTCAGAGAACCGGGCCACGCCCAAATCATCGTTCTCGGCTGTCAAATCCATTATCGGTTCCGACTGAGCACAAGTATGACCAGGCTACCCGACCCTAGTTAACGTTCCTTACCTTAAGCGACATCCATTCTCGCCACAACATTCATTATACCACGCTTCGATATCAAGCAGACAAGATCGATCCGCAGTTGAAATGAGGGAACTCTTTGGATTCACATCTAGCAGCGGCAAAACATGGAATGTGGTCAAGATTCGAACCCGGCCAAATAACAGGAACGTTCTTGATCACACCTGCTGGGATACACTCATTGCCGCTACGAAATTTCAGAGAATAAGTACCCGGCCCCGTGAATTGGAGACTGATAGAAGGAGTGCAGCACTGTAGGTTGGATCTTGGATTTTACCGGAAGCGACCAAGAAATGACAAGAAGCCGTGGAGAATTCACAATTTAGTTTGCGAAGAGAACCATGATTGTAGTTGAGCTTTGGGCGCTTCTGCCTGGGCTACATGCGGGTCAAAATAACCACGGCATGAGCTGAGCCATCTCTCGTATGCAAAAAGGCTTAAGAAGTGAATGGATTAGCGCATATACCAGTAGCATATACTGATAAAAACAGCTATTTCAAAATTTCAATCCGACCGCTAAGGTTCAGCCTGGGGCTTCATCAATACCTAATTGACTCAGAGCCAGAGATAGGCTGATGCCGCAATGGTAACTCCTTGCCTACACATGCCTATCGCGGCAAGAGAGACTCCATATCATGATGGTTCCCGAAATTAAACCTCACAGATGGCACGTCAAAGATATAACACTATTGCGATTCAGATCCGGCTCGCCATGGCCATAGCGGTTCTCTCTCTGGTCCGTAAATAAGCCAACGACTGAAAGATCACAGTATCGTTCAATGCTCCTCACAGCACAGGTTCAGATCTTAGCAGCTCTGATACCATGATAAAAACAGCTAAAGTCACACACAATTACAGAAACACAATTATATTATGCACAATTGGTGCATGTGTAAACACACTCACACACAGATTACATTAGGATCACTCTATTAAATAGAGTTTTTGAGATCCAACTTATTCCTAATTTAGATAGAGAGGTTGAGAGAATTTCTCAACCATCACAAACCAACTCCTTAAATGTGGAATGTGAGCATTAATTCCAACAGACAGACACCCAGTGCTCGTCCCTGTCTCCTTAGAAAATTGTGCAGTTTTTCCAGCCAGTGCTCCCGACAGTCAACTAGATGCACATCCAGAAAATTGCACAATTTTCATGAGCAAGCCCTTTGCTGCCCAGCAGTCTGCTCAGCTCAGAAATTGTGCAGAGATGATTAGCAGGTTGGCCTCCCAGCCACAATGCAATTTATCTTTCCAGCAGCAGACTACCAATTCCCTCTAGGAATTGCACAGTTTCTGTTGCCAAGCACCCGGCCAGATGACTGCCAGTTCTCCTTGGGAATTGCGCAGTTTCCGCTGCCAGTGACCCGACCAGCTGACTGCTAGCTCCCCTTGAGAATTGCACAGTTTCTGCTTCTAGGCTCCCCGCTATTTCCTCCAAAAAACTGCGCAATTTCTGCTTACTGATCCTCCATGCAGCCCGCCTGTTCCTCTCGAAAATTGCGCAAATTTTGCTATCAAGCCCCGACTGGCTACTCATTTCAAAAAATGTGCAGATTCTGTCTGCCTTTCCTTCCTGCAGCTTGTTGAGTCTTGAAAATGTCATTCATTTCCATTACACTTTCACTATTATGTCCATTATATCACCTCCATTTCACTACTATGTCACCACATTCATCCCACTTTCATTATCATTGGGCCACACTTATGTTTTTCCAATCTTTATTAATTCTAAGTCTTTTAAGTGAATTTTTGGTTAAAAATTAGAAAATAATGTGCATATGCTTATACCTAACAAGTGGGTTGAGATTGTTGACATGTGTAGGTCAAAAGGAGGCTTCTAGAAGACCTTTATGTGGCACCCTAAGGCCAAATTCGAATTTGAGTGGAGAGAATCATGGGATCATGAGGATATGTGTCACATCTCCTAATTGTATTGTAACTCTAAGAAGACATGTGTCTTATCAGTTCCTATTTTGATTAGGACTCTAGAGGTAGAGGGAGAGATTCATGGACTCTCATTAATGAGATGGCTTCTCATCTTTTTGTATAAATAGGAGATCTCTCTCCTTCATTTTTTAGTTCTTAAGTCTTAGCTTGTTAGTTCTTAAGATTGTTAGCTTCTGAGATGGCTTTGGAAAGCTTTGAAGAGCTTTGTTGTACTTTGTGATTTTGAAGAATTGAATAAAGCTTTGATGTTCTCAACATGGAAGGAGATGTGAAGTAGATTTCATGGAGCACATTAGAATGTAAGGTAGAGTAGATTTCATTTTGTAATTTTGCTTTGATTTCATTATGTCATTTGATTGCTTTCAAGTTTGATAGATTAGATTTTCCATTCATGCAATTTTAATTCATGTAAGTGTGTTCAACCGGTTGATTGTAGATTAGTTTGTCTTTACATGTTTTTGCATCAAATAGTGAAATGAGATTTGCCTCTCTGCTGACTTTTCTTTTTTTTTTTAGCTTTTCAATTTCAGTTATGCTTTGATTTCAGTCTTATTCATTTTCTTTGTTAGTTAGTTTAGATATCAACTCGCTCATTTCATTGACGGTTACCTCCAAAAGCCATAGCTAGACTAACTGGTGAGGGATCGAAATATGAATGTTGTGATTTGATTTTAGTTTACTTTTCTGCCATTAGATATTGGATTGCTCATTTCATTAACGGTTACCTCCGAAAGCCATAGCTAGACTAACTGGCGAGGGATCAAACTATGAATGGCGTGATTTGATTTTACTTTTATTAGTTTGCAATTTTTGATTTGTTTGAGTGCAATAGCTTAACTTTTATTTCCGTATTTAGACAAGCAACAGAGACAATGATTTCATGATCAGTATTTCATCTTTTGTTTGATTGAAGTAGCTGCACATTTACACTTTTGTTCGAGTACTGATTTGATCAATAGCATGTTTTGAAATCTTTTGAAGTGCTAAGTTTTTGAAGTTACCATTAGGGACATAAACATTGTCTTGAAATCTACATCCATACTTGACCTTTAAAAGTATTCTTAAGACCTTAAAATAGGATTTCCATTTGCATTAGACACTTTAGGAAACCAACAAGAACAAAACCCCAAAAACAACATAAACTATAAAACAACGAAGTAAGAAAAAGGTTAACTAAGCACATATGGTGCACCACACTTCATCAGTTTACAATACCCGGATTGATAATTATGTAGAGCAATTTAAGATGTTAAATTGACTAGACACAGCCCAGACCGTCCCTCCCAAAATTTGTGCAGTTTTGCCTTCTAGCCAAGCTAGACTTCGTGGACAGTCACTGTCGACTCAGATTGTGCATCTTCATCACCTAGTGACTCTTGCGCAGTTTTATCGGCAGTACCCAGAGCCATCATCCCACCTCATGTCCTTGCTGCTTATCTCGGTCACCTGCATCCAAAATGATCATGTGTCATGGTAGACTAGGAGGTTTTTGGATTTGATGTCATCTTTTCATGAGTAACTATAGGTACATGTATACTAACACACATGGCATGAAGACGAACAAGATGAACGAAGGGAGCACATGTAGAAGGACAGGTCCACCAACAGATGAACGCATGATGCATGCGAAGAGATCAACTCACGAACAGATGATCACGCAAAGATGTGTTCACAGACAGATGAGAAAACATGCAAGATGTGCTCACGGATGGACGAACAGATGAACATGCACCTTTCGCGAGTATACAAACCTATCAAGCCTTCCAACATACAAGCAAGGAGCAATGTGCCAAAGCAACATCAAGCGAACCAACGACCATCAAAGACTCTCCGCACCTTGCCATGCACAGGTGAAGCTGTGACACACCGTTAAGACATCCATTACCCAACAACACTACAACTCGACATGCACTTCAGTAGCAGTACGAATGTACCAGCACTGTCATGTCAAGTCATGTTGCCCACATCTCTACTATGGGCCACGTTTTCAAACAATCTAATGTAACGTGGAAGTCCAAGAGACCCACTTGTACAAAGAGTCATGTAAAGTCAAAATGTCATGGAAGTCAAACAATCATGAGGGTAGTCGAACAACCACAAGGGTCAATTTCAGCCTTGGCTATAAATACCCCCTCATTTGTACATGCAAAGGACTTTTCACCTCAGCTACTCCCACATAGCCTTGAGAGTCTGTAATCTTTTCTTTGAGGAGTAAGTAGTGGCTCCAACACTCCGCACACGGGGTTAGTGATGTACAGTGTAACGATGTGTCTTGGAACTTTCGATTAATTCAGAAGCTTGCTAACAGGCCAACATGTTTTCACACATGTATTGTATCTGTTGTGAGACTAACCTTTAACACTTGTAATGCATGTTGCTTGAACCTGTGTTTAACACTTGAACTAATTCACTTCTTGTAATACACATATGTTAATGAAAATATGTTGTATATGTTGTTAACGTTGTCTCGCCAGTGTAGACTACTCTCCTGGAGATCAGACAAACCTTTCACATGGAACTTGCTATAACAACTGTTGTACTTGCGTAGACTAATCTGCTGAGTGTTATACGTGTTATCTTCCCTTGTGTTTTGTGACTGTCGCATCCGTGTGGACTGTTCCGCTGGAAGCTGTGCATGTCCTGTTGTGTTGTGCGTTCCTAGCAGAGTTAGGTCTTATCCCAACCGACTTGGGACTCACTCCCACCCTCTCCCTCTACGGTGAAAGAACCATTGACATAAGTGACACTTACACTCACCAAGCACATGAACCTCACTTCTCACAAGATAAAGGAGACTACTCTCCTATGCTAACAAGTAAGAGTTTAGGCAAATCTTTAAGATAATGGCAATCGGGCCATCGTACTAGATGGGACTCCCACACCAAATATTGTGAGGTCTAGTTGGGACTTCATACCGGGGAGATCCCCTGATGTTGGTGGGTCCAACACCGTCAACATTTTGGTGCTAGAAGGAGGGCCAGATGACAAGCTGAGCCCGTACATCTAGGTTTAATCTCTTAACCAATGAATAATACTCAATTCATGCTCCCGAGGTGTTTCTCTCATTTCTCCCTTAATCAGTTAGCAATCCCCAATGAGCTTCTTGATCACTTGTCCTTGTTAAAGTTTGACGGTGAGGACAAAACGTCCGTAATCGAGCACATTTATGATTTTCTTCATTTTTGTGAATCTCATGAAATCGATAGTGATGTGCTTGTTTGTGTACTCTTCTTTCTCACCCTTGAAGGTCGTGCTAATCGGTGGTGTCATACCCTACCACCTGCTTCCGTCCATTCCCTTCACACTTTCCTCAAGGAGCTCCATCAAGCCTTTGATGAGTGTGACCACCAAGATGTCTATGAAAGAAGCTCTCGTTTAAGAATGAGCCTAGTGAATTAGTTGAGGACTTTGCTACCCGCTTCCTTCACCTATGTCGTGAAATCCTTGAGGAGTTTGTGGACCTTGACTTCATGAGCCAATAGCTGAAATTCTTGGTTCATGTCTCCCGAAACAGTGACCTTCCTAATTTCCCTTCTTCCTCAACTCTTGCAGATCACGAGACATCTCATGTCTCGAAGAGGGTGCCCCCTTGTAGCAACTGCAAAAGTAAGAAATCTGTGCAGCGAGTCCCCCCCACAGCAGTTGCAAAGCTGAGAAATCTACGCAGCACGTTCCCAATCCATCTACTCAGCTGTCTCCCGCCCCAACAGAGGAAATTCAAGAATGGTTAGGAAAGCCTATGGCAAAAACTATCCCTCCATTCCACAAGAGGACATCACCGTTCCTAACCCAAGTCTTGAGTCTAATCTACATCTCTGCCATCCTCCATCATCTACAAGCCATGACTCCTTGAGAGATTTACTTCACAAGCTAGCTACACACACTCTCTTGATTCTCGAGCTGCTATTTCAAGTTGTAGTCATGTGCAAGGCAGTCTCATCATGCAAGCAGAGGAGCAGGATGGTGAAGACACAATCAATTCCTCTCAAAACATTGAACTTCCATTCTTGATCGATCCTTGATCCGTGAATCTTGGTGAAACATCATGCACAATCAATTCTTTTGATCAACCTCCAATCTTGGGTTGTCATCACTCCCACGCTTCTGTATGTTGTGATGAATGCCCAAGCACATCATATCATCTATTTCCATCTCATGTACACTTTAACTCAGATCTAGAATGTGCATCGGTCAATGCAGACTTCCATATCGAAGCTTCCTCTGCACCTCACTTGTTTGTGTGTCCTATCATTCACAATGCATCAACATGCATCAGAGGCACTCCACATTCTCTTGCTTCTTCATCTTCTAAGTTATCTCCTCGATTGACACAAGGCATTGAGGTTGTCCATGATGAAAATAGTCTCAACACATAAGACTCTTCTCCCTTGTCATCATCTTGTCTGTTGCATGAAGACGACTCGTCAAGTTAGCTTGCTGAAAATTTTGATGAAGCCTGTGATAGAGATGGCTGTCATCCTAAGAGAAGTTTTGAAATCAATAAAAACAACCATCCTCAAGCCATGCATGATCTGGTTCACATCCCAAAATGAAAATTTTCAATTCTAGAAAGTTTCGGGACATGCCAAGGAGTCGAGGCACTTCAATGTTTGTCGATGGTGATGTTAGGACCTCGCGACTCTAGTAAGCCCATCAAACCAAATCAGATCTTGTTTCTAACACACAATCCATCTATCTGTATGGTTGCACTCAACGTGGATCCCCGTGTAAATAATATTTACTATTCAAGGTATGATATTTCAAAATTTTAGATTTTCGCTAATGATTGAATCCACGAGTCCGTTACAAAATGTCCGTCTTCATGCACCTGCCTTACATCCAATTCGGGTTGGGAGTGTCTGTCCCTCATCTGATCATGGGACTGTGAAGTTGATCATCTCAAAGACTATCTCTTTCTGGAATCATACTTATCAAATGTTCTCTCTCATAATCAACTCCTTGGTCTTTTTGCAAAGTTTGCATGTCAAATCTTCCCACTCATCACACCAGCAATCTCCCTATGTGATGACGAGCGCACAACTGTCGCGTGAATCAAGTTACTCCCATTTCACCACACCCGAACCGGTTTCACACATTCACAGTGTTGGCATCCTTTCTACATTTATGTGATGACCATGATGCCTTCGCACTTTTTCACTAGTTGCAGGTGGGTGTTCTATCATGCCTAGTGCACAACGAACTTGGTTCCCTGATTCAGATTGTTCACACAATTGTTCAAAAGGTTCCTTTGTTCATGTCAAACTGAGAATCCAACATCTTGACTGATTGGTCTAATTTCTCTTCTATCTTGGGTAGCTATCATGTAGTTTATCATTTTCCCAACAATACATCCAATGATAATTGCTTCGCACACTATGATCTTTACTAGGTAACATCTTTCTTCTTAGACTTTTATCAAGTAAGTGAGGCACTTCGGCCTGCACTGATGGCTATGGCAGGCCCTCATTGTCTTGACATGACTAATGAGAATGACCAGATCTATCTATCCGTATCAGATTCCCATCGTGATAACCTCTCTCAAATCAGGAATCCATCTTCTCAAAGACCACAAATCTTTCAAAACAACCATCACAATTTTATGATCCAATCGCTGAATGGCTGGAACAATCTTACTTGGCAAGTCGTGTTGCAGGTAACAAGCTTTAGTCCTTCCTTGCACTCGCTGAGAAACTTGGTGCAGAACAACACACACTCGTAAGAGGCCTTCGATGTTTGTTGAAAAATGGTAGTCACAAAAGAGGTAAGCATGTGTGTTGGGTGGTTGTGACACATTCTTTTGCCCACAGATGAGACCTTCTCTCTTGTGTGCAAGTTTTTCAAGTTTTTTCATTTTCTGTTGCACACTATTTTTTATCTGTTTTAATCGCTCTTATCTTTGTGACTGTAGGTTGGGTACGCCTACAGTGGTTTCAATGGACATTTCATTTCATGTAACCTTGACCATTTAACATAGGAGTAGTAATGTTTGCTTATTCACTTGTCTTTGATTTTTGGTTTGCATGTTTGTTTGCTTGCTAACTTGGTTGCTTTGCTTGCTTATTGCTGTTTTCACTTTATTTGCTTTGCTTACTATTTTTTTTTCATTTGTTTGGTTGCTTAATACCTTACTAGTTTTGTTTCCGGAAATAAGTGTTGCCAACTACTACATTTTGGCTTTTGAATAGAGTATGTGGTTGAAATTTGAAGAGATTTGTGACATTGCAACACTTGGCCAGTATCGTGTTCGTCTTCTCTGTGCTTGGTTGTAACCTTCGCCCGATGAAGTCTTGATGGAAAATATGAACTGTCTGCAAGGGAAGTTTTGGTCCAACAATGAACCTATATCCACACTGGGAAGCCCCATGCCTATACTCAACCTTCTACTTTGTGTGTTCAAGCTCATCCAACTAGTAGAAACAGAGGAGGGAAAAATCTAAACGAGCAAACCTATGTTAGAGGTCTTACATGTTTTTCTGAAGGAACAACCTCTTCTACTCTCAATAAGTCGAGATCCCTCTTCCACCCCAAAAATAATAAGTGCTTATGCATAGTCCTCTTGAAAAATAAAAAGGTGAAAGAAGAGAAAGACTTCATGCACAGAGAGGTGAAGCATGCAAATCCAACGGGGTACTGACCAGGCTCGCTCGCAATGGAGCAATGTGTGTATTCTTGCGTGACTCCATTGGGGTACTGTTATGTTAGGCCCCTATACTACTAGTGTAACCCCTTATTGTTATTAGTACAACCCCCTTATTATATTGATGTACCCATGTAGTGCCATATTGTTACTATTGTGCCCCATAGAAGCCCACTATTGTTATTATTGTGCTCTTACATTATTATTGTTATGTTAGCTCTGATTATATTATGACCCCTTAGACTCCTATATATAGAAAGGAGGTCTTTTCATTTGTATCATCCAATAATTGTTCATTTGTGTAATGTAAAGGAGGTTGCCCCCTTGAAGAGGCTGAAGCCTAATGCGTTCAACTATCTTTTTGTGAGTTGGTTTCATAACATTTGGTATTAGAGCTTTGGATTCTAGGGTTTCGCTGCTCCAAGTAGGTCATCGTGGCATTTTCGCTATAATTTTTTTTTTTTCTCTGCAATGTTTTAGAAGTGAAAAACAAAACCCATTTGAGATGAAATTGCACTATACCTTGGATCCAAATTTCAGAGCTTTTCGCACTATATTTGCCGAGATATGATCTGAGGAAGTTGGTCTTTTTGCAGACTCTTGAATTACATTCCAAACAGGTGACTTGAGGAAAATCGTCATAACTTTCTCTCTGAGCATCGGATTGAAATTTTGTAAGAAGGTACAGAAAGAGGACGAACTGTAGTTTCTTGTATATATATTTTAGAGCCAAAGGTCGAAACAGTGGCACGTGTCATGTCGTACAAGTTTTCTTTATTGAACTAGTCTATAATCAGGTCACTATGGGAGATTTCACATAACTCTTCCTTGGAGAATCCAATTTGGATTAGACTAGTGGCACTGGAAATAGGACGCAGAGGGCTACTGCAGGTCACAATTTCAGAACTTAAAGATCTGAAAGTACAGAGTTACAATCGTTTCAAGATTGAGCTCCTAAAATCAAGAAAAAACAAGATGAGGAAGTTTGATGGCAAGGATTCGGTACATTGGATACTTCATATTTAGAACCGGATCAATTTTTATGGTATAAAGGGCTTTTTTCTCATAAACAACTTGTTACGTGGTCAATTTTCACGGAGGAAATGATAGCACATTATGAGGATACAAAGAGAAACACCTTCTTTAGAGCAGCACCAAAACAATTGGAAATAGTAAAAGGGCTTTGTTACATAGTGGAAAGTAAAATTATGGCAACAAGGAAGTCTACCCCTCACAACTATAAAGATGGAAGTGTTGTTTCTCCTAGCCTTCCACAACCTACAAGGGTTACAC